>JBCAUG010011138.1:0-11119 GCA_038406175.1 Haplosyllis leylae
CAATTCATTGTCTTCTCTATTTATGTCTAAATGCACCGTCCATCAACAGCCTTACTACAGTTCATTGTCTTCTCTATTTATGTCTAAATACACCGTCCATCATCATCAGCCTTACGACTGTTCATTGTCTTCTCTATTTATGTCTAAATACACCAACCATCAGTCTACAGTCTCTCACAGTGTGTAAATAATTTTGACTTTCGTAAGGCAGTTTGGGTTGTACAGTGAAAACCCAGAGGTGATGTTGAATGGTATCGTCACGGTTGATGATGGTGAATGTACGGGTTTGTCGTGGTGTTCATGGTGCTACCATACATGGTAAAAGGCTTAAGATACCTTCACACGGAGTGATTGCGAACACAAAGACGAAAAGTTTTGTTCATATCTGTCACCTGTGGATGCCTCAGTGAAATTTTCCAGACACTTATTTATTCTCTATGTTGCTTTCACATCCTGAATAGCTGATGATGAGCAATGTCTAATTTTTTGTGATAATATGTTGCGATCATCTGGCTGGGATGAACACAATTCTGTAGTGTAATTCTGTACAAGAGGCAAGAAAGATCAAAGTATCTAAAATTTTATTTACAATTAATTATAGTGATATTATAATATCTCAATGTGAACGAACCCTAACGGCAAATTCACATCGGGCAAAAGTGAAAAAGAAATCAAATCCCCCCATAAAAATTTCGTTTTCGCTTCCGTGCTTGATCGGTGTAACTGGACCTTTAAACTCACAAAAATGATTATTTCAAGAAAATATCATCAGGGAGTCGTTTACACTGAACATTAGCGATTGTGAATCCGACATCGTCAACGATTTCGTTACAGCGAAATCCAGTGTACTTTCACACAGACTGACGGTTAAATGAAATATCGCTTTCATTATCGATATCACTCTGTGTGAATAGATCTTAACCAGTGACGTGTGTGCGTGCGTGTCAGCATCTCCATCGCCGTCCAGCCTCCCGAAATAAACAAACGGTGGCAGCACCATCCAGTCCTACTCATAACGTACATGGTCGTTTCTAGAATGATATTAAAACACTTGTGGTCTGTGCACAACATTTGTCTATTTTCCACAAGACTTTTGATCACACTAGCAGATTGTACATCGGTGGATCAAGATTCCACGTATTAGGGGTAACCGAACATCAAGATTACTTTTTAAAACTAATAAATCACCAATAAGAGTGCCTTTAACTTAGTACGTCAAAATGACCATAGAATTGTCTGGTATTTGGTATTTGAGAGTTTTCTCAGTGGTGACTTTTTCAAAATCCCCCTTGTGGTCGTTAACTACCCTCAGATCTGTTCAGGATTTTACCATTTACACGGAATTTTACAGGATTTCAGCAAAATTCTATTAAAATCCTTTAAATGCAATAAATGGTGAAAATTACACAGACAGAGATTTCCTGTTGCCATTCTTCATTCACTTCAATAGAGTTTTCCCTAAATGAAACAGAAATTCGCTGAATTCAGCAAATCCGATGAATCTGAAAGATCACTGAAGCATGAAATAGGGTTAATATAAAGATTCTCTCTGTAACACGTGCCTTCCTGGTGCCGAGGTAGAGTGGTGGTTCCAATAGGTTCGAATACAGGAATCCTTCTTTTTTTTAAAATTAACTTTTTACGGAATTCGCTGAATTCAGTGAAACATTAAGGGAAAACTCGAATGAATTTCAGGTGGAAAATGGATCAGCTCGTAAATACGTACTGTTGATTGAAGTAAACATATCATATATCAAAGACAATCAGTGGTCAGCCTGCGCCAAAATATGTTCGCCATGTTCAAATCAACCAGTGTTACAGTACATCTGAATGAATTATTTACAAAATTTTCATCACTGAACAAGAAGGAATTAACAATGAATTAACAACAATGAATCTTCAACACTTCAAATCAGATAAATTTGTCACCATCCTCGTATGCAGATGAGATTAATTTTTCTCAGGTCTGACTGTGTGTCTGTCTGTTCAGGTTGTAACTTTTGAACTACAAATGCTAGGAAGTTCATTTTCAGTGTAAGTATACATCTTGAGCATAACTAGGTCAAGTTTGAGGATCAGGGTCATTGGCCAAGGTCAATGTCAGAAAAAAAGATATATTTTGACAAACAAGTTACGCCATGAATGGTAGGCCTTTTGTAGTTTCCCGCAGGAGGACTTCTGTATTATTCCATTCAAACTTACACCTAAGGTCAAGGTCATCTGAGGGTCAAGGTCAAATCAAAGGCAATTAATTTTCTATCTCTTGTAAATGAAATGTTTTGGGGATCTATATGTTATGCGGATGGTACACCTTCAACTGAAAGACATTCTTGTTTTAACACATCAATTAATTAGTGAATTGCGTCGAGTGAAAGAATTCTATTTCTCAAATTTGAAATCTATTCGCTTTGTCCCATCTGGAAGAATCTGGCAGAAATTCTTCATCTCGATGAACAAAACAAGATGTCTTCACAGTGGACTAAACTCTCACTCAAGTCTCTTGTTCCCTATCCTGAAGTGCAAGGTACATTGGAACAATACTTACTCCATAACTCACCTGCATCATTTTGGGCTCAGTTCTGTTTTCAGATGGAGTTTTGCTTTACAAAACGCTTTTGTGCGTAATAGATATTGAAGTGGCCAGTAGATTGCAGCATTGAAAGGAAATTATGATACATTGCAAGTCAAAATAATATTTTAAAGAATTAAGAAAATGTATATAATGCCACCATCATAGGCTTCACAGCGTCATTAACTTTTGTAAAGTAAAATTCCATCTGAAGGTTCACAATGTTCACTTCAATTTAACATGGCGTCGCATTTGATGAATGGGCATTGTTGTTCCTGGCATTGTCAAGGTATCTATGAATAAAATGGCACTGCGAATAGTGTCCGTGTACATCATTAGATACTTTACGTACATTTCTAGTAGCGTGTGGTGTTGTTTGGAAAGTAAAACTTTATTTCTTATCACTGAATCTAATAGAGGAGCGGTTGCCCTGACTGGGGTAGGACGGGTGTCCCTGCATTGAACCAAAGCCTTGTATTGAACACTACCTTATTTAACCCTCATGTTCGGCCCCGTTAATAGAAACACTGCAAAAGGCGAGATAGAAAATCTACCATGCATGTCCAACAATACTGACACATTTCGGTACAATTGTTGAATTTTTACAAACTGAAATACACGAATGAGAAGTTCATGGTTTATTCAGTCTCGATGTATTGACCTCATTGGGGCAAAAAAAGGAAAATTGAAGAGTTAGTATCCATAACTTCAGCTTAAGATTTTAGAAACAAATAGGGAAATTAAAATAATATTTAATATTAAATTTTACCAATTCTACTATTGGCGCCTTTAAGGGACGCACGAACCCAGCCGAATTTTATCAGTTACAATAAGTTCTTAGGAAAACTTGGTCAAATAATCAAAGCTCTGGGAAATCCTGGATCAGCCACTGTCCAGGATATGTTAGAAAACTTTTCAGTTAAACTTTTAAAAATTTCTAAAAAAAATTAATATTAAAACGAAAGCATCAGGATGAATTGCAATCTATAAATAGATCATAAAATGGTACTTTCATTTCTACAGAACAATTATAACGTTGACGGGAGCCTCATTGTGACCTAACTGACCTCAAAACACCCCAAATAAGGGCTGGGACGCTGTTGAGGACATAGAATTACCCCGAATGACTCCTTAAAAACACCCTTTACTGAAGGAGATTTCTTGAAGAAGGAGTTAGTTGGATTTAAGTGTTTGCACAAGACGGAATAAAAAGGATTAACATAATTTGAAGTGTCAATTAATATAAACAGTTTATTTGGATTAACTGCTGGATTATCTAAACATACAGGTAAGTTGAGGAATTCTGGGTTTTTATTAGTTTTGATTGTTTGTTATGAATTAAAGTAATTTGTGTTTATTTTAATTTTTATTTGACTTTTTCTTGTTGAAACGTAAAACATGATGTCGACATTTTCATTTTGTTTTTAACTAAATCTATTTCTGTTAAAGTTTCAATGTATTTTTATTTACAGTTCGGAATATAAAGTGACATTTTATTCTTTGAAATGTAAATATTTTACATACCTTTTCAAATATTTTACACCTCCTTAAATGAAAACAAAACTGCTCATTAAATATACGAAATCAAATAGAAAACTTGCAGCTAAACCCGTTTGTATCTCATTACGCATTCAAGAAATCCGCCCTATTCGCTTTGGATAAACTTTCCCAAAAAACTGTCAAGTCATCGTTCTTGTAGTTTACGCATTAAGAAATGTTACTGCGTTGGCTTACGGATTCTGACTTTTATTTCTAGTTCTATTTGATGTTATTTTATTGCTTCTTGGAGACATTTTCCAGACGGTTCGAATTTTTCTTGGGTAAAAACTTAGGTCTAAAACCCCATTTAGGCAGTGAGAAAGCGAAATATTTCTTTGATGTGTATTGCTTATTCTTTGATCCTTTTTGATAGGGCATTGATCGTTTTCGCTTTTACTCCCGCTTTCGCTTGGTGTGAATAGGCCCTTATCGACAAGGTGGATGATGATCAACTAAAGATGGATTCTATTGATTCAATGAGCCTAGATTTCATAATCGTATTTGTTTGTATAATGATGTTCTTGAACATTTTTCATAAGACGTCTGACATTATTCAAGTCAAATTTAAAAACTGAAAGTAACTGATCAATATGTCAGCAGGTTTCACACTCAGAGATGAACCTTAAATGTTCAATGTTTTACCATGACTCTACATATAGAATTATCAGTTTTGAAATAACAGGTATTTTCTCCTGTTATAACTAATAATATGTACAATAGCGGCCATCAAAAAAAAACAAGCAATTGGAACAGTATCTCTGTTACTATCTTTTCAAACTTTTTTTTTGTTCGGAGAACATAAGTCATTTTTTGGGAGTGGCCACTTCTACCGTTCTATTCACTTCCGGTGACGTGTTCTAACGTCCCTTGCCTCAATGCTTCGTCGCTTGTGTGTAATGGATTCCTCAGATTATATTTCTGAGGCAATAACCAAGTGATGAGAGACCAAACTGCTTCGTCATGAAGGGCTGTTCGAGTTTTCCACAAACACACAAAGTTGGCAATGGTGGCATAACTGCCAGCTTTGTATTCCAACAGATATTGGCACTTTTCTTCTTTATTTTCACCAACTAATATTATCAAATGTGAAATTGGAAATCAAAGAGTATTAAAGGATTACATTTCAAAGTAACATATCTTATCAAACTATTTGATTTTTGATGAGAGGGCCAAAAAGAATGTGGCAATGTTGGCATTCTTGTCTGGGGAGAGTTTGTGTAAAACTCATTTACCTAAAGTCTGTTCATGATGAACAGCGAAAACGAAACTTTCCTCTAAATTTTGCCATCTGTGTGAACGGTCTTAGGGTGATATTGCACTTTTCACATGACCTAGCACAAACAGGTAGGATATGACCCAGCATAATCAGGGAGGGTGCCAGTATACAACATAGCCTCCCCCAACCCGCGGTTCTACTAGATTTTTACCGCACATGTACAAAGTACGAGGGAAGGTAATGTTTTTAATTTGTTTTTCAGTTCACCGGGGGTGGAGTGGTACCCTTACTCACTGGTCTCAGGTCCCAGGTCCTTTCCTGGGAGGGCAGAGCAGTCAGGATCATGATAGGGCTACCCCTCTTCCCAGGCCAGGACCAGTACAGGGTACCCCCTCCCCCCAGCCAGGACCAGGATAGGGGTACCCCCTCCTCCCACCCAGGACCAGTACAGGGTACCCCTCCTCCCACCCAGGACCATGACAGGGGTACCGCTCTCACTCCCTCTGGCCAAGATTAGGACAGGTGTACCCCTACTTCCAGCCAGGACCTTGACAGGGGTACCCCTTATCCCCTCCTCTGGCCAAGACCATGACAGGATGCCACATCCCCTCCTCACATTTGCCGTTACTTTTGTAATAAACTGAGATAAAGCTATACCGTACCCTTCTGGGCACACCCCAGTAAATAGGCTGAAAATAATCTGACAACATCTCCAATCCACTTTGATTTCACAAATTTCAATTTATTTATAAACAAAAACAACTAAGAGAAATAAAATAATTAAGATCGATGAAACGTGTCAAGTGTACCGGAAAATTTCTAAAAATAAGTACAGCCCAGGCTAAATAAGGATACGTCCTCTGGGGTCAACGTCCGGTAAATAATGACGGTTGACCGGAGGGGGTCGTACTTTAATGGACAGGCGTTCGCCTCATATCCATTCGCCCCGACCCAAAGCAGAAGCGAAAGCACCGTGTAGGAAGATCTATCAATTCTGACTGGTTCGTAAAATAATTTTATGATGGTTCTCTATGAGAATTTTTTTTAGTTCAGCCAGAATTTGGTGTCCAAAGACAACTAAAAATAATTTCTCATGGACACCCATTAAACTTTTTACGAACCAGTCAGAATTGATGGATCTTAATAGAATTTCTGAGATTTTTGTCATATTTTCAACCTCGAAATTGGAAATATAAACGATTTTTTTTCTCTGAAAACCTTAACGGTGAAACTTAACGGCAACTTCAAGAAAGGGAATCGTAGACATTGGTAAAACCAGGACTGATACGCCCCCGCCTGGGTCCAATTGTTTTTCATTTCTATGCAGTTTTAGGGGAAATTTTGGCAATTGTAGGTTAATGTCCCCAGCTTTGGTGTTGGCGCCCCCGCTTCTGGGAAAATCTGGATCCGCCACTGGTATAACTCCTATAGCACTGACGTCTACAAACTGCACGTTTCCCGACATGAAGCACTTTATCTTGTACTTAAAACATATTTAACATTTATTACTTCAGGATGAGTCAGAAGATACTTGTCTGTGTTATCATCATGGTTACCATGGTTACCATTGTTTCCCAGTTGGTGGCTGCTCAAACCTGCGACAATTGTAAGATTTTTTTATTATTTCCACCTAAAGCAAGAAAGTCTTCCTGCGTGAACGCAAGAGGCATACCGCCCGCCGCGTGGCAAGTGCTCACGGTGTTGTCTTATCTGGGGGGATACTCAGGCAGGGGGTACCTGGACTGAGTACCCCTTGGCTGTGGGACTGAGTATCCCCCAGCTGTGGGCCTGAGTATCCCTCCCAGCTGTGGGCTTGAGTACCCCCTCCAGTTGTGGGCCTAAGTACCCCCATGGCTATGGGCCTGAGTACCCCCAGCTATGAGTTTGATCTGAGTACCCCCCCCCCTTGCTGGACAGACCCTCCTGGCTATGTGTATGATATGAGTAACCCCCACTCTCCCCCGTAGACGGACACACGCCTGTTAAAACAGTACCTTCCCGTCGTACTATGTGTGTGGGCGGTAATAAACAAACAACTGAAATTATATATATGTTGTAATTTTACTGAAATCCTTCCGCATTGAAACTGGTTGTGTAATATGGAACTATTTTCCTACTCACACCAAATAGTCCTAAATAATTCCCAATGCATTAACACCCTGACGGAAGAATATCCAGTTCTGACTGGTACGTAAATATTTTTACAGTGATTGTCTGTTCGGAAATTTTTAAATTATTCTTCATCCATTTCATACTAAATTCCAAGGAAACAAAAACCTCTCACTGATATTCGTCATAAAACTTTAAATTTACGAACAAGTCCGAATTCGATATTCTCCGCTCAGGGTGTTTAACCTTTGTGAGCAGGAAATACTGTGAATATTTCATGCTGGGCAAGTGAATGGATGACATTATTATTAGCTTTAACAACCGAGAAATATTTAATACCAAATGCCAAATATAAATACCGAATAGCAAAATACCGCAAGATAAAGAAACCGAAATCTCAAAGGCTTTAACAAAGGGAAGCCCTGCATGACCTGAGCAAGGTTCGACTGTTGTACTATTTTCTGTTCAAAATCAATGTTCTTCAATCATGATGTAGCATGTTAACCGACAACACATGAAGGATGAATAAAATTAATATTTTAAATCATTACTTCCAGTAATAATCTATAAATGCGACTGGGCAATTAACGACATGACGCATCATTAAAGTTTCTGTGAACAAAATTGCATAATGAAAGGCATCCATGTACATCATTGAAGTTGCCATTTTTGGTGGTAGTGGTGTGTCTTTCTGTCTATTTAGGAAGAAAAGAGCCCCTCTCCCCACCTGGACACCCCCTCCCCCACCCGTACTCCCACGGAAGGCGGAGCAGTAGGAAGAGAAATTGGGGGGGGGGGCGTGTTCGGTACTCCTCATACCGGAAGGTTTTTGGTGATGATTATCAATGAAACTAGAAACTGCTAGATTTTCGACTCAAAAATGTTCAGGGAAATGACCGTGTCCAATGCACGTTGAGATTTAATTGAAAACGCAATCTCACTGGCGAAAAGTTCCCAGAATCCTTACGGTTGATTTTCTCAATTCTCAGAATACAAAGATATATTATCAAACCAATCTAGCCCTCCTATAGAAATCTCTAAACCAAGAGATACTGAGAGATTTGTTCTGGTTTCAGGTTGTGGTGCAGGACAGTATCTGGATGAAGGTGACCCTGATCCTACTGGTTCCGGATCTGTTCCAGATTTCAACCAAACCGGAAGTGGGTCCGGAAGTCCACCACCGGAAGACAGTCACTGCAGCGCCTGCGCAGTAGGGACCTATCAAGATTCCACTGCCCATAACCACACAACCTGCAAAAACTGCTCAGGTTAAATTTTCTTTTTGCTTGTTCGTCGAAACCACTCAATTCAACAGATTGAGTTAATTTGAGGTAATTATATCAATTAATGGTCAATAACTAGTTAATTAGAGTTCAATCAAAGGATCTTAAAATATTTGTATTGTCCTCCTTAACCTTTGCCTTCCTGCCTTTGTAGATTTAATAGCGGACAGTACCACGGAAGAACCTGGAGCGACTGCAGTAGGCAGATGTGGTTAGTACATGTTTCCTTCCTTTACTGTGGGTCACCGTGGCGGGGGGGGGCGAGGAAAGGAAAAAGCTGAAGATATTTTTTGAAATTTTCTCATTACATTTGTAATATTTTGCAAGGTATCGTCAATGCTCTCTTGTTTAAACTTTTTAATATTTTACAGTATGTGGCCCAGAGTCTGATTTTGTTGATATTTTGCAATATGTGGCCCAGAGTCTGATTTTGTTGATATTTTGCAGTATGTAGCCCAGGGTCTGATTTTGTTGATATTTTGCAGTTTGTGGCCTGGGGTCTGATTTTGTTGATATTTTGCAGTATGTGGCCCAGGGTCTGATTTTGTTGATATTTTGCAGTATGTGGTCCAGTGTCTGATTTTGTTGATATTTTGCAGTATGTGGCCCAGGGACTGATTTTGTTGATATTTTGCAGTAGGTGGCCCAGAGTCTGATTTTGTTGATATTTTGCAGTATGTGACCCAGGGTCTGATTTTGTTGATATTTTGCACTATGTAGCCCAGGGTCTGATTATGTTGATATTTTGCAGTATGTGGCCCAGGGTCTGATTTTGTTGATATTTGCAGTATGTGGTCCAGGGTCTCAGTTCGCGGATTCCCGTCCGTCCTGTGAGCCGTGTGAAGGGAACTCCGTTAATCCGAACTACGACGACACGTGTACAGTGTGTGGTAACGGATCTGTTGCCAATGACAACAAAACTGAATGTGGTAAGTACAAAAGAAAAGACTTGTAGTTCCCAAGAGAACTGTAACTCCAATTAATAATTATTCTTTTAAATTAAGAACACATGGCTGTTCATGTGCTGAGTGAAAAGAAGAAAGTTTTAATTTTCAAATACGCCGAATAATTTAATTCTTTCTTTCGTTTTGAAAAAAAGAAACTATTTTTTTTATTCACCCCGCGATAAATTATATTAATTCTGACTGCAATAGTTGTTGATGAGATTTTTGTGTAGTCCTGAGAATGAACTGAAAATAATTATCTTGAGTACTACTACAAAACTATTTAGAGCCAGTCAGAATTGCTAGATCTTCCTGTGTACCCTGAGGGAAGAATATCCAATTCTGACTTGTTAATAAATAGTTTATTGGTGGTTGTCTGTGAGGAAATTTTTTAAGTCGATCTTTAGACAACAAATTCTGACTGGAGAACAAATTCTCACAGGCGACCATTATAAACTATTTGCAAAGTAGTCAGAATCAATAGATGTTCCTGTAGAGTGTCACTATGTAATGTTCCACAGTGTGCGCTCCTGGTTACGAGAGGAACACGACCTCTGGTGGACAGAACTGTATCCCGTGCGGGGAGAACTCCGTCAACCCCAACCACGACGGTGTCTGCTTGCAGTGTGGTACCGGGAAGGTTGCTAATGACAACAGAACCAGCTGCGGTAAGTACGGAATCGATTCTCAGGACAGCTACGCAATTATGACGCTGCGACACAACAACGGAAGCCAGCTCGTTACGTCATTGTAATTCTAAACATTTTCACTGCGAATAGCTTCAAGCACTTCCGGTTTTTCGAGAGTTTGAAGGCCAAATTATCCATCTCCAGTTTATTCTGATAAATTCCTTGACAAAGAAGGAAGAGAATCAGAAGTGATCATTCTGAGTAACTTCCCAAAATAAGATGTATCACTTAAACCATTGTAGTTGAGATGACTATTGAGCCGTCTTCATCAGAGATCGAACCTTCCTCCACTACAGACGTCATGGCGCCCTCTACTGGTAGGTATCCGTACCCCGCTTTTAAAGCTGTTTCACATACAGCAGGAATTTAGACAATGTAGACTGCTTACGTACCGAATTAGGGCATTTACCTGATAAATATCCTTGTACAGACGTATTCTACGTTTACAAGATCGAAAAGATACGTGTGAGCTTTAGTTTGATTCGATTATTTAAAAAATCAAGAAGTGTAAGGATTACACATGCTGGCTCGTGCTCATGCAACATTCACATTGTATCATCCTCAGAAGCATGGCTAATTATAATATTACACTGAATACCCTATCTTAATCACTGAGCTCAAATCATCTCGAAAGAAACCTCAAATATCAATCTCCCATATTATCACCCACTTAATATGTGGTTAATAAGGGTAAAAAAATGACAACCAAGGAAAAACAATGAAGGTCCTTTAAAGTTCTAAGACTTTAATCTGATTAAAATGGGTATAAT
>JBCAUG010011149.1:0-11118 GCA_038406175.1 Haplosyllis leylae
AACATGCAAATCTGCAGCTGGCCTGTTACATTGAAATATGAAGCAGTGCCGCCTCTATGTATTCAACCCTCTATGGTATTATCTCATTTTAGGTGGTTATGGGGGCAAGGGGGGGGGGGCAGGGTGAAAAAAATAAAAGTTGCTCAGAATGGCCTGAAATGTGTTCTCCTTTTTGAATTTTCGAGATTCAATGAAATTTTTGAATTTTTGGGTCTGAGTTAACAAACAAGCACGCAACCCCACAACCATACCTACACCTCCGCTCGTTGAGGCGGCGCGACCAAAAATTTGTGTATTGAATTTCTCGAAACATTTGGTATTAAATATAATTATATCTCGTCTTTTTCGGATTAGAAAAGTGATACCTGAAAGAGTATTTTCAGGCTTTCGGAAGAAGAAGACCTTGCCCTTACATAATACTTTGTGGGGGACATAACCATTGAGGTCATTAAATTAACTACAGAATATCGCATTCAGTCTCAAATCGTGGCATCGAGGGTTTTTCTTACACTTATCTCAAAACGGTTTCGTGCCGAAGACTGCACAAGTTGGGAAACAGCGAAAAAAAAAAACCAGCAAACGCTGGTGCGAATGATAGGTCCATTAACTTGTACAACGTTCTTGGAAAGATCGATTTCCTTGTCGGTATCTTGTCTAGTAATTGTGCTTAGCAGTGATATTTTGTGGCTCGGGAACAAGTCTTCTTATTACTTGAATCCAGTTTCTTTTTCTTCTGGGCATTTGTGTCTGCCGCCTACACCTTTTAAGACCTGGGGAACAACCATCAAGGGGCGCAGAATGGGCCAATGGGCATAGGAAATTTTTACGTGATATTTCACTGGCGTTCCGATATGCACCAGATGTTAAGTTCCTTCGTTCCTTAATTTTAAAACTTGGTTGAAATATAACATTCTCATGACAAAATGTGGAGCTTCTGTTTTCTTTGATTGTGGTGTTTTAAGTTCATTTTTTTCACTACAATATATGTAAAAACCAGACAAATAACCCTTTAAAGGAGGATGCACTGTCCTGTAGGGAGAGCTGACATGTCCTATATTTCCATGTTATGCAGCTGCAAGCTATTTGCATGTTCCACTTTCATACTGTTCTCCACTGACAGAGCATTGTGAAGGAACTTGTTTTCTAAAACTTTATTGCTGGCTCGTTAGAGTCAGCTATTTCATGTAAACTGGGGTGTGGATACTTCCTTAAGAGGGTGGTGGGGATAATCAGGGTTTTATGTTAATTAGTAACCTACATTCCAATAATCTGATGGCTGTGATGGGGAGCCTTAACCAATCAGAATGCTTACATAGGGGTACATATGGTACATACCGGTGCATAGGGTGTGTATGCTGTGTAGGGGTGTGTAAGGGTGCATAGGATGCACAGGGTGTGTAGGGGTGCATAGAGTGTGTAGGGGTGCATTATATATATTATAGAGTGCATGGGGTGTGTAGGGTGCATAGGGGTGTGTAGTCTGCGTAGAATGTGTAGTTGAGGCATAACTTCAGGTGTTTGGGGTTCTTTTTACTTGTAGTTATAATCTCAGATCAAAGAAAGAAGACCATAGTTTAACAATAACAACCCGTACGAGCCAACAAGTGGAATTCTTTTACTCATTGATTTTTTACAAAAGCAATCAAATCTGAATGGCAAAAATAGTATACTGGAAATGGTGTGTTGTGTGTGGAACATGCAAATGTGCCAGCAAGGCAAGATGCTGCATTGAAATGTGAAGTGGTGTCTGCTTTCCCTACTTTTATATTCTCTGATAGCACTGAATAAGAACTTTGTTGTCAACCACAGGCCTTCCCATTTTAATCAACGATGCCACTTTATTACAATCTCCAACTGTTACGAGTGCAAGTGGTACACCCAATGTATTTGACACTTCACCCTGTTCGCATTTTCAATAGCAGAGATTGTCGACATCAGTGCACTATTCAGGTGTTAGATCAAAACTGGTACGACTTTTCTCACATGACATTGGAAATTGTTCATTAAAGTTGCTCGAGATTAAACTAAAAGTAAAATCCATTTTGTTCTCCACCTAGACCTCAAAATTATATTTAACTTTCTTCAAAGAGTATCTCTATTCAATATCTGCAACAACTTTTTCAACATGCAGACTAATTTGTCATGTAAATCCTTCGCATCTTTGCATTTTTGTCACTTACTTTGCTTCATAAATCTTGTTCTTGTAATAATACATCAACCTGAAACAATTGAGATGTGGCTTCTTATTAAGACTTCCCCATAATCTGCTGATAAATTTTGAGCAGGGTGCTGCTGAGACAAGTGTGAGGCGGCTCCTTTTACCTTCTTTCATTCTTGCATTGGATCAATTAACCTTCTTTACATGAGAACCAAACCTTCAGTTCGAGAGAAACTATCAATTTCAACTTCTAGGATTTCCATGGGTTTCCTTTTGAACATGAAACAATTATTGGTGGCTGGTAGAGTCCCCTTATTGGTTACTTCGAGGGATTTCTAACATCCTGTCCTTGGGGGGGAGGGGTTTAACACCCAAGCCTTTGGCAGTTTTATGATAATTAGGCAGGCCTACTTTAACCTGCAGACATTGGTTGGAATTTGTTTACACAGAATGATGCTATGACATCATTTTGCAGACCAATTGGATCAATGACGCAATGTCATTTATAAGCCTTCGTGACTGAAGATCATTACAATATCTAACCCTGACCCATTTCAAATTACAATTAAAGTTAATGGCTGATACTTTACATATTTTTGGTGATATCTGGGGGGGGGGGGGGGAAATTGTAAAAAAATTTTGAACTTGGCTTTTGACATATTTATTTAGGCATTTTGATGTCTATTTCTAATGATAATTATGTTCCCAAAAGGAAACATACCATTCAACTCCATGCTTCACATTGAGTTTATCACCTATCCCTGTATGAAAAGCAAATTTTAACTCAAATAATGCTATCAGTAGCACTCCGGATAGTACCGTGACACACTATATCAACGCGTTTTTAACGCCCGCGTACGTAGTACGTTTCTGGTCCCATGTCTTTCCGGGGGATGGGGGGGGGGGGTGTTCCCCAGTCAGGCCTGTAGCTGGAGGGGAGAGGGGGTACCCCAGCCAGTCCTGTAGCAGGCGGGAGGGGGTACCCAGTCAGGACCTAGGACAGGGTTACCCCCATCCCATAGGACAGAATAGGGGGTCACCCCTGACAGGATATGGGTACCCTCCCCCCCGGAAAGCCTACTGCAGTCAAGCAGGAGGACTGGCTTGTGACCGATCGTGTACGTAGTACGAGAGGAGGTTATGTTTTCACAGGTGTCTGTCTGTTAACAAGGGGGGGGGGGGTAACTCAGACCATACACGTAGCCAGGGGGTCTGTAAAGGGGGATCTGACCGGGGGGGTTATTCAGTCCCTCAGCCAGGGGGTACTCAGCTGCGGGGGAGGTTACTCAGGGGGGGGAATACTCAGTCAGGGGGGCACTCAGCCAGGGGGTACCCCCCCCCGCCCCCGGGAATTGCTACGCTGCGGTCGGTATGCCTCTTGCCTTCACGCAGGAGGACTTTCTTGTTCGTAATTATGTTTGCTAATATGTTCCACGGATTCCATGTATGGTAGGTAGTCTTTTATCCCTGGGTAATCATAACATAAGGGTTTCGAACAAGAGGAGAAATACAATTAAATACTATTATTTAATCGATTGACGAAATTCCCTTTCAATTACAAATAATTGTACTTGTGGTATGTACGGTATTGCCTTATCACCCGCATTGTTGTTTTATGGCACTGCAGTTGACTCTACTGCATAGAAGCTAAAAGTTAAAAGCCTTATTCAGAAAATATCTAACTGTTGATGTGAAATTAATCATTTCAGTTTACTACTTAAAATTCCAGCTTCACTACAAAACACAGTACCCGTTATTTGGACTGCTATGAATATCTAAAGCATTAGGATGATATGCAATTTTAACGGAATATTAGCCATTTTTCTTCATGGCAACATCAAAGTGTCCCTACTTTCCACACATTTTTATGATATAGGTTTTTATCAAGCAACGAATGCAATTTCTACTGACGGTCCTTTCAGAGCATTGAATCGGTATATTGCAATGTAAATTCCATGCATGTTTTTGTTTAATGCTTACATAACATGAAATGCCTAATTACCGCCTGTCCAAAAAATTAAAATTTAATGTCTGTCACCAAGGCAACTGCACTTATTTGGTAATCTAGGTATGAATCTTGTGGCAGGTAACAGTCCACTGTGCACATTGCAGTGTTGGAAAATTAACTGAAGAGCATCAACTTCTCAAAGCAAAAACAATTCTGGTGTGACGTGTAGGATTGCTATAAACATGTCTGGAAGGGGTATAGGCTTACTACCAATATGTATTTCATAAACATGTCTGGAAGGGGTATAGGCTTACCAATATATATTTCAATGTACAATTAATTAAGCCATTGAGATTAACTTTTACAGGTAGGGGTATGACTTTTCCAGGGGCTTTAATATAATTATGTGGAGAATAAGTGCATGTGTTTGGACTACTTAAGATCGAGAAACACATTCACGGACATGCACATGCTTACTGTACAAAGTACTATTTCATTATGCTGAGGGTTTTTAACCTCCAAAGGACTCTCATCTTGAAATCATTCAATAGATTTACTAAAACTGAATAACTCCAATTTAAGCAATTTGTTGTGACACAAACAAGTTAACTTGCCAACTTGTCCCACTTTTCAACCAGCACTTTCTGCCTCTTTAGGGTGGCCTTCCTGTCTGTTTCAGTAAGGTGCTTGTCTTGTCCATGATTTATTATTTAATTTCTTAACTTGCTCCTAAATTTGACTCGACTAGGTCTTGGTTCTTGCAACATGCCTCCAAAATGGCATTTTTTGTACTTTTTAAACGTCTAAACTTAAACCACATAAAAAGTCATATTTGGCATAAATTTTCTTCTGCATGCTTTACATTCCAATTTAACAAATCTACTAGTTAAAGTCATCTAACAATCACAGTCTTTCATCCAGAAATATTAAATCAGTGTATTCTAAATTCTTGTGTGGCCAATTTTGTATATAGATTATAGACTAATTTCTAAAATTGTCATAAATCAGGTTAAAGTCACATTAACAATATCAATATTTTCAGACGAAAGTTAAAGTAGAAATGATTATTTTTGTCATAAAATTTAATGGCAAAATGTACATTCGTGGGCCTTTGATTGGAAGGCATTCTTGTTAACTTAGTGTGAAAAAATAAATGATTGCTTCAAGTAAATTTAGCAAGTGTTCAAATTTAATTCCAGTATTAGCATATTAAAACGAAGATTCAAGGACCCTAAACAGTTCCCCTTTTTCTTACTACTTTCTCTACGGTGCTTTCAATGCCACTGCAATCGCATTTGTTCCTCTGCGAGTGGTGAAAAGGTGCAAATTAAGTTTCACAATTCATCAAAAACCTGATTTAGAATTTCCATAACTCATTAAAACCTGTGTTATTGTCATTACTGTGTCTGGAGTTCTGCATGCAAGATTGCTTCGCCAGAAATTTCTGAAGTGGCGACGCTATGAGCTGTTCTTGACTTCTTCACGCAAATTCTAGGCTTCCAGATGTAGACGTGGGCCGAATGGATGTATGTAACTGTGGCTTCGATACTATCATTTGTGTAGATTACGTGTCCAAGAGAAAGACTGGTAAGGCAAAAGAGTTCCGTTACATTCATGGTTCATTCTCAAAGCCGCAAGAGCCATAATTACTTCAGGCGATACTCCAACGCATTGTTGTGCTTGCTGCTTTCGTTTGTCTCTGATTGAAACCTCACTGTACAAAAGGTGTGTTTCAATCACTACAAGGAAACGTATGCTCCAACTAAATCAATAATCTAACTCAAAATTATAACATGAGCGCATATTCCTATTTGGTCCCTTGACCTTCTCAATTAATTTCGTGAAAGACGATTTTTAGCGTGTGGCAATAAAACGACTCCTCACATTCTATGATAGTTCCTCAAGTTTACCAACCGCATCCGAAGGTTGCGGAAATGTGATTTTTTTCCAGTTGTGTGCGTCTGCTCATAGTTTGGGGGTGTCAGGGGGGTCCCTATCCCGTGATGCAATGGGACCACCCTGTCCCCCTCCCCCTATAGCAAGGATCAAGGCAAGGAAGGACCACTCAACCCATCTCATCCCCTCCCCCAATCCGCCAGCCAGCAATGATATCTATTGGCACGCGGACCATTGGCGTCGGCTGAAAGGCTTTCTTTTGTACCTATGCGGTAGAAATAAGCGGATAGTAAATTACAAAAGACATAGCACCACCAAGTTTTTTTCTAATCTCCCACGACTACGTTGTTCGGGACGTGTCCTTTAATTGATATGCTGGTCAAGAGATTCCAGCTGAAAATATCATCACCTGGATGAAAATAAGTATAAATACATGTATGTAAAGAAAAGTACCAACTGCAGTGGCAAGCTACGCAGGGTTCTGTAGGAAGTTTCCTCTTACATAACAATGCGATTCATTGTCATCATCGCTACTTTTTAAAAGTGCACACAAACTGAATTGCAATATGTGGGGAAGCCAGTTTTTCATGCTTCAACACGCTTGCGGCCTTTTTTAAGCAGCACAAAATAAAATCACCGCGATGGCTCCCCAAGCGTTGCTTTTAATCTGCAAATTGTGTGCTTGTCTCTTAGCATGACGCAGACCACGATCCTTTGCGCAGGTGAGTTTTCACAATTACATTATCAAAACTTCAAAGACTTCTCTTAATTTGGATTGTCCACCATGGATGCTAAGATTTCACAGAGAATATTAGATGGGTGACACGGAACGCCGAAACACAGCCATTTCCATTCAGGAGCTTAAACCCAAATAGATATCTACCCAAAATACCCGTGAATAAAATGCATTATTTTTCTACATAAACATTCCGATCAATCATATTTATATTGCTATTGGTGATGTAAAAAGATGTGGCGTATGGGATCCTCGAGGATTAAGGTATTTGCCTTGCCCTAAGTGGGTTCCTAATCGTATTGATATAATGAGAACACATGATCGATTGTTATTACATCTAAATAGACTGCAATGTGACCAAGAAATATTAACGAACTACTCTGTCGACGACAAGAAGGCAGGAATGGGAAAGCAATTCAACGATGATACTTCGGGCAAATGCCTTCAGAGAGGTTACTTACAGACTTCTCAGCAATGAATACTAGGATTAGATATGTCATGTATTAACTTGTAACTGTACCTTAACAGCACCAATTGCATTGTAACTTTTGAAAATTTGACTTCGAAATTTTTTAGCATAAAAAGAAGACTACGTGAATGTACTAAAAAAAATCCACACTTACTCAACATAGTACGTTGCGCCTTCTGGTGTTACGGATTTTTCCCATCCAGGTGGTAAATCTGTCAAGCAAAAGAAATAACATTTAATTAACCTCCTTTATTTTCCTTTTCACTAAACAGAGAAGCCATATGTAAGGTTGGGATTGTGTTGACCCAATTACCTGATATTTTTGGAAAGTTATAGTTAATGAATTACATGCAAAGGACGTAAGGATTCACTAAAACAACGACGGCAAGAAGATAAGACACTTCGCATGAAAAGAACCTACAGGAACAACTGTCTTTTTCAAATTTGTTTTGGCGCTGGTCGAGTTAGGTGAGAGTGGGGGGGGGGGGGGGATATTAAAGTTGTTTTGCTTTCAGTTTTGAACCATTAGCAGATAGGTATTCGATCATGTTTCTGGCTTGTTTTAACATGTAATGGAATAGGCAGTGTACAAAATGGATAAAATCGGCGATTCCAAATAAGTGCACAGATATATTGTATTTATGCTGAAAACTTACGAGTAGGCTACAACCACCGTTTGCCCTGGTCAATGTTCTTTCGTTCAGCACCAACTCAGTGTTTGCAATTCATTTATACTAAATCGCACTTGTTTACTGCCATCTGGCAACACTCAGCGATGAAAATATTCTTTGCATATCATTTTGGTGTGCGCGGATTCAATGCTACCGTTCCGTTTCCCATCACGTCGGCAGAAACTGCGAGTGCGGCCATTTGGTAAAAACCTGTTTTACACATTTTGGTTGATGTTCCAAATTTGACAGTAAAATTGGAGTGGTTTGATCTAAAAGTCTCATTACACAATTTCATTGTATTATTCATTTGGTTTTTCTTTAATAAATAATAATTTGGCAATTATGCACATTGTTATCTCAGCATATCCACGAGTAGAATTTGCCAAGTTCCTGAGTGATTGTATTCAATCCATCTAATCAAACTAAAAGGGTTCATTACGTGGACTGCAAGCTAATTGCTTGAGGCTAAAAGGATTTCTTGGAATAATACCAAACAAGTCTTGTCTTTTTAAAATCCTTACTAACTCCAACACTATTTTAATGAATCTATTTTTTCGCGGGAATTTTTACGATAGACATATCATACGAGAGAGCAGCCACGAACAGCTTAGCATTCACCGATAAGGTCATACATGTACATGTGGCATTTGGGAAAAAAAACACCAAACACAGACACATCTATACTTAAGGATCAATCACAAACTCGCAATTCGTGCTGCAACCACAAATGCCATAATGTTTTTCCCCAGATCGTTTACTTGATTTGGGACCACACCACCTCCATTCAGACAGATCAAATCCACAACATGAAATATATTGCATACCACTTGAGACGATCAGCCTCGTACACATTACCGTAAATGTCGCAAATAATGCGCATGGGCATATGACCAACTTTTTGCACTGCACATTATTTGAAAACATCAAAAAAACCATTTCCACAATAGATGAGGAAGTAAGTAATACTTTTTATAAGTAGCACAGTACAGATTCTCTGGTTGAGAATGATGAGCTAGATGAACAGTGAGCAGAGAGGAGTATAGATGAGGAAGTAAACCATACTTTTTATTAGTAGTATGGTACAGATTCTCTTTCCAAGTTTCACAAATCTGCTGAAAAATGTCTGTAGTTGTGCTAGAAAAAGGGGGTGCGCGGTAAAAAGGGAGTGCGCTTCATTTGCGACATTTACGGTAACTCTTTCAATGATTGCTTACTGCTATTTTTACCGCCCGCATTCCGAAGGATGCGGGAAGGTTATGTTTTCACAAGTGTCTGTCCCGTCCTAGGTCCTTTCCAGGGGGCACCCCAGCTTCTGGTCCCAGGTCCTTACTAGTGGCAGGAGGTACCCCTGGGCAGCACCCATGGGTACCCCCTGGCCAGGTTAGGGGTATCCCCCTCATACACAGGAACAGGATGAATGTGCGGCGCAGGCGGTATGCCACTTACGTTCACGCAGGACTTTCTTGTTGGTTTATAATTTTTTTATCTTCGAACACGAGAGTACGGCTCATTGGTAGATTTTGTTTCATATCAATAATAACATTATCCATAATAAGACCAGGCTAAGCAATCACATTAAAAGAAATCTCATTTCACAGATAGTACTCAGTAACTATTTCAACAATTTTCATAGTTCCTCAATGTAATCTCGATGACTAATTGTCAAATTTTGGATGTGGGTATTCACCATGGTTACACGACGAAAATTTAATCAATTTTTTATGACATTAGTTCCATTAGACTAATCCAAACATAACATTCCTGGTAATGTAGTACCTAAAGAGTGCGTAAAGACCTGTTTGAGTTGTTATGACTAGATATATTCCACTCTTGTAAACACTCATCACATACAGTATTTGTAGAAATGGGTTGTTGTTCTCTATTTCATACACTGGTACATTCTTTTGAGCTCCGATCAATGACAGCACAGGCTAAATAGTGTCTTGCTTTCTGTCTGTAATTTTCTGTGTTGACATTAGGCAGAGGGCATTATATTTCATTCCAGAATTTGCTGCATTGTTTTTATACTATGTACCCATATTCCCAAACCTAATTTGCATTAAACCGATATCTAGTATGGCTGTTTTTTCATTTCTTGTGAACTTTTTTCCCTTTTCGGATAATATTATAAATTCAACTGAAATATTTTTGGTATGCATCCGGATGCAATGTCACAGATATATATATCAATGCGGAAAACTTCATAACAGCTGGATATTTCCGTGCATTGTCCACCCCGTAAAATTAAAGAAATATCTTACAAATCAAACTTAAACTTCTTTGATATAACATGACCTACTTTTTCAAGACGTTTGTCACCTTTATGAAACGGTTGAAAGTTTCTTCGGCATATTTGGGCGTTTTCAATTCCCGGTTAGATATTTCTTGAAAATTAGTTCAATCAATTTACTTTTAAAACAAAATCCACATAGAACCGAACACTTACCGGAACAGGAGGTGTGTCCTGACTGTACAGGATGTTTCAATACTGGGTGAACCCAACTTGATCTGCGGGTCTCCTCACTGTAAAAACGTAAACACAAGATTTATATTCAAAACTTGTATCACTCTTCCAGGTCAAAATATAGACTGATCGCTTCGAATGTTGTGTGTATACTGTGCCATAATACTTCCAAATTATTCTTACTTTATGAAAAAGACTCGACCATCTTCAGTTACACCGTAATTCCACGGAGGAGGAAGACGCTCCCTTAGCAGCGACTCCACAGCCATTTTGCCTGGTAAATCTTCGAAGTGAGACTAGACTCTACCTGGCTGGGGAACATGATCTTATCGCCGATGATTTATGCATATATGTATAAAACCGACCTAGATACGCGATCAGATGTTTATATTACCAATTCTAACACGATGGTTCATTCTTTGATCAGGGGGGGCGCAATGTGCTCTCAGTGGAAGTGACCTAGATTTCCTGGGAACACAGCCAAAAAGTAAAAAGTCAGTTTTTTCTGATAATTTATTATCTAGACATTGTAATCAATTAAAATTGTTCTATACAAAGACTAATTTAATTCTTCACCAAGTTGTACACATTTAAACACTTGTCATGCAATAACTATCAAAATATCAGGTGAAAAATGATCAAACTTCATATTATTGCCTTAATCAACCACCAAATATCACAGTAGATCAGCCAAATTCTGCAAAATCAGGAGGACACAATGTGCATCTGGCAGAAGTGATGCAAACATTAGTGGCAACACAGCCAAAATGTAAATA
>JBCAUG010011160.1:0-11117 GCA_038406175.1 Haplosyllis leylae
ATTATAACATAACACAGACACAATCATGACTCAGTTAACACAGACTCAGACAGAAACAAGGTTCCGGGTACCTCTCACTCTGACCCCTCCTTACACCCCAATAATACATTTTATCAGCATCGGTTATTTCATTTTTTTTTTCATTTCTTAATAATGTAAATCCAGTATAAAAATTGTCCTCGTACAGTTGTATTCCACTGAGCGGCCAAACTCAGTAGTTAGATTTTTTAACCAATGACTGGCCATGAGTGAGAGAATTCACTGTACTTTGTAACTGCGATCTGTTAGAAATCTGTCATCTACAGTGGCACGAAAAATGGGTAACGCATACCTTGGGTGTTGAAGAGTGCAAGTTAGGCGATGAAAATAGATCGTAGGGCTTATTTATTTCACTGGCATGAAATCTATTGAATTTGGATGGAAGATTCGAGGGGAGGGGGTGTTTTATGAATAGTCTCCGCTATTACGTCAATTTTATTCACTGACTGCCTGGCTTCTGCTTTTGCATGCATGTTGTCGAGTGGAGTGGAAAAATAACTTGTGAATTAGGGCCGCAAATTTGCTCGCGGTAATTTCACACACTGATTGCTGCGGAGGGCCCCCGAACATAAAAACCTCAAAAGACCTGTGCTCAGCAGGCTCCCAGCCAATAACCCGCTTAAACACCCCCCACTTTACCAGCCAGCAGCCGCCGACTGCAAATTACGGAAAAGTTTCCCTTGATAAATATGCGCTGTTTCCTCAGGCAGACGAGAGATCGTAAAAACGTGCCGTAATTTGGAGGCGGATCTAGAGTCGGGTACATCAGTAAACATCATTGATTTACTTGTTTCTGATGCGCGTAAAGAGCTATTTGTTACAGTTAAGCATTATGTTGAAATCAATAAGGTTAACCGTGTACTTTTTGACCACTGGATACATAATTGAAATGGAAATTCTGACAAACAGTTCAATATCAATGTTTATGGAACAGGATGACGAATAAATTATCGATAACAATTTTCGTTTCGCGTGGAATTTAGTAAGTGCGTGTATAGATAACAATGTGTGAGTTATTAGGTGTAGATAGGACACAAACGATTATACCCAGTATGAAACTAGGGTCACGTCACCCCTGAAGTTTCATTTACCTCTATCTGTTGTAACTGAAGTCCGTACCAAGCACGCTGCCTCCCTGCGCGCCCCACCCTCTATTTACGGCTAACATGAAAAGCCTGGAAATCACGAAAGCTATTCCCGGCAGGAGGGATGACGCCGAGGCAGCCTGGGGATCAGAGACGGGGGATCAGAGCACAGGAGGAAGGACGTGAGTGAAGTAGGAGTGGAGGGGGGAGAGAGAAACCGAGAGACACATGCTACTGTACCAAGGCTCAAATAACACCTCAGCAGGAGTGCAAACTGTATAGACCTCCCCGCCTGTGTACACAATGAAACGTCGGGGCGAGAGGCTCATCCAGTGATGGAGATGCGTGCTCACAAATCATTGTCAAATGGACTGGAATACAGTGGAAATTTCATGGAATTCTTCATAGTTGTTGAAAGATCTATTAATATTTGCCGCGACTAAATCCTTAAACATTTTCTCGATTCGAATGATCAATATCGATGTTACCCATCAAATTTCCTGCTGAGATTTTAACGGAAACTAAGCCCCACCATTGTTCTTAGCTTGATACAAATCCTGATTTGAGTGTTGAGTTAGAATAGGGCACAAAGGATTATTATCTTGATTAATAGGTACCAATTTCACAAAAAAATTTAACGCCTGCTAAACAGCTTTTTCCACACATTCACCTCACAGGAATGTGTACTTGAAAGTATTTTCCAGCCTAACGTTAGTACGCCAGGGCTAAATTGAGCAATAAAAATTGGGATCTATATGAACTGCAATACCGGTGCACTGTAACAGACAACTGATCTATAAAATCAATACACAATACGTGCAGTCCTGTCCCCACAGACCCGCCCTACCCCATCCCCCGCTCCCTGCACCCACTTCATACACCTTACGCTTTCGTGCACCCTTTGCCTGTCTGCCTGTCGACACTACGCACCACACATATTCGATGACTCGAAAACAGCGAGAGGTGGATCCAGATTTAGCAGATAATTTGTTTCATCATTGACAGAGATTGAACAAAGAACTATCATTCCAGTTAAGACACCATATTAATTTTACAGGGAAAATACAATAACCTGCATGCATTGAATGTAAGATATAAACGTAAAAAAGTTGCATGAAATGTTTCGTCAATAATGTTCAAACAACGAAAGCCATTATAAATTACATTAAAAACTTTATCAGTCAGAAAGATTCGCTTAACACACACAGACAATATACTCACTCATACACGCACAGACACACACACATACACACACAGATACATACCCTCACACAGACACACCCAGACAAATACTCTCACACATACAGTACTTACATTGGCGAATGGGTCGATGCCAGTGCAGGCCTCACACCTACAACTTGGAGGGTTGAGAGCCATCACTCCCTTGGCCATCAATAGCTTCATAGACTTGCCATGGTGCCGTATGGATCGCTTCCAATCTTTCGCAGTTTCTCTGCCAGAGACGTACTGGAATTCATTTGGGGTTAGCCAAGCTTGGTTGTACAGGACACAAGGTCCCTTACTGCCCTGACACAGCTTTGATAAATAGATTTTCGCCTTATTCGGGCCACACTCCACATCCAGTATCACTTCCCCATCTGCATTCGCCTGTGACTTGGACTGGGTTGGGATCCCTAAGCCCAGTGCAGCAGGGACTGCTGAGGCAGACCCTTGACCTTGCCCTTGGGTAGTAACAACTGGGGTAGATATTGATGACATCGTGGGTGTTGCAATAGAACCCGATGCTACTGTTGATATCAAAGGTGCTACTAGTCTTGGTGAAAGAATTGTTTGAGGAAGAGCTATTCCCAAGAGTGGACTTGTATGTGGGCTCGGTTGTGGGCCGGGTACAACTGACACAGTAGGCATAGTTCCCTGTCCTGGTTGCTCCATTGGTACTGTACCAGTACTCAGAACTGCAGGACTGGCACCAACACCCACAACCTTCGGTTTGTCATTTTCTGTCGTAGTCGTTGTAGTTGCCATCATGCGAATCACACTTTCAATGGAAACAATAATCACCAGTCTTGGTGGCAGCTTCACAATCCCATATCCATATTGTCAATACACACTATCATCAATCCTGGATTCTGTCGCAATCAAAGTTTCAGAAAAGTTTCACCATCGACAAAAAACTTTTTCAATGTTCTGCAATTTCATATCCAAATGTAATGAAATCCTTTCTAACTTGCAATAGTAACAATTAGACATGTGCCCAATTTACCGTAGTGAGTTCTTTCCGTGTAGAAGTCTACTAAGTTGTGTTAGGTGTACACACGCTTTTTGTAGCGTACAGCTTGATATTACGGTGAGCATAGGCGGGAAGATAAACGCATCGACCGTTAAAAAACGGTCCACGGAAACTCGGCTCTGATCGCCCGCAGCTGTTCCGACTTGTCACGCTGTCTCGTGCTGTCACGTCTTCCTGCTTCGCACAGCTGTTGGGAACTCAGCTCAACTCCAGCTTCTTCGTTTACAATTTGCACTTTTGAAAAGCTTCGAAACTTCTAAGTGGCGCCCACAGCCTTGATGATACCAATGTTTTCATTCGTTTGCAAGTAAGTAACTGTTTTGCAAAACAGAATGCACGGACAGAGGCAAACTGAAGTTCTCTTTCTGTACGCTTCCTTATTGTTCGTTACCAGAAGGTCTCTCACCAACCACTCGCTCCCTCCATGGATAGTTAGGATGGAAATAGAAAGAGGCAAAAAGCGGTGACAATGTCCCTATTTGGTGTGCGCTTCAACACAGTATTGCTACGACTGTGGGCCGCCGCTGGCTTCTAATTTACAAATTCCTGGCTAAAGCTTCGGTGTAGGAAATTCCCGTAGATAGGATTGAGCCAGAGTCCAATATATTCCCAGCCAGGAGGCCTCGTACAAATTGATGGACAAATTCCAACCGGTTTTGTATGGCTAATGTAAAAGCTCTGTGCCGACGCGTATTACACAGACTGGTTGGTAGCCCTGACCTCGCCTGTCAGAGGACCCCGAGTTACATGGTAGAGTTCATGGATATCAAGTTAAGCTTGAAATTTCAATGCTGGCGCAAACAACAAAATACTGACAATACCATTACACAAACACAACGCAAGCAACCAATACACAATTCATGAAAAAATGCCTGAAACGCTCGGTGTAAGGTAACAAGTCCCTTTTTCGTCTCAGACGAAGTAAATGTGCTGTGATCCTCTTTTGAAACTGGCTTTAAAAGTGTTTTGACACCTCTGCATCTACAACCTGGGCTTCGTTTTTATTGTGTGTAAAACGCGCCGTATCGGTTGACAGGAAGTCTCGTCGCAATGACGTTGATCGCGGCCGTCGTCTTGGTTTGGCAGTTCCGAGAGTAAGTGGTTGACAGCGCTACACAAAAAAGGAGCAACAAATGATGAGTTTACACTGAAGATTTATCTCCGTAAAGTATTTGTTCAGGACCGGAGCATCGTGACGAGCCGTTTTTCCGTAGATTGAACCTCACATGTGTGTTGACTGTCAGCAAATAGACGGAAAATGCATGTGTCGTATAAAAGTCTTCTTATCCTCTCCTAATCCCCCAAAGGATTAGACTGATCCTGTTTTCATGGGCAGGTAACCCTTACCACTTACACACACTGTCTAACGGTATTCTTCTGTCAATAACTGCGGAGTGAAAAAATCCTTCCAGTTGGAAAAAATATGTCTCAATCCAGATTTTTCACTCCCGGATGAGGTCCAGTCCAGATTTGAAATTCTGGTCCTGTCGACTCCAGTGCTTGTTGTGCTCTTCTGACTGACAGGAAGGATCAGTGTGCTTCACACAGACAGGCACTGCGTACTGTGTGGTTCACCTCAATGTAATGCAGGCTTCTCGGCTTTAGAAGCGGGGGTGAGAGAGGGGGGTTCACGGGGTTATCTTGGTGGCCCAACTCCCAGTGAGGAGTCTCCGTGCAGTAGCGTGTTTTCCGTAGCCGTCTGAACGGTAGACTGAGTGATCGCTCAGGCTTGTGGCGTGCACCGCTAAACAGGCGGATGTCCACAGGGGCTTCAGAGGCGGATTGCCAACTACGGGTATTAGAGGCGGATGTAGAATTGGGTAGTTTCAGTGTAGAACAATTAAATCTAATAAGTTTTAACTTTTTTTACAATGATATTTATGTTGTGAAATAGATACCGATATCATTTGCCATTTTCAATATGTTCTAAAATTTGGGACTGTTTTATTTCTGTGGTGTAAGAATTGGGGGGGGGGGCGTTGGCGGGGCGGCATTGAACCAGACACGCTTGGTCACATCAACCGAAATTGTCCTGATTTCGTAGGGTTTTTGAAAAAAAAAAGAGTAAGACCGTGGTTTTGGAGTCCCCCTATTCCTCATGGAGCATTGATGTACCTTCGGAGAATTCTGCACCACGACAAGAGCGATAAGGATGCTGCTCTAACCTCAGCCAATCAGCACCCTAACAGTGACGTAGGAAGCGGCCTCGGGACGCGTTGGTTCCTCCTGTTCGAAGTGCCTCACCTTCCGGGAAAGACGCATTGGATTATTCTCCTGAAAAAATCTGGATTTTAACTCATACCAGGTTTGTATATTTTTTCCTTCCTTACTCAAGCTTCCTATCGGGAAACCCGATGTACAATATATATTCTGCTCCAGTTACACTGTGACTGGTATGTTCATTCTAGTGATATTCTACAGTTCTTTGTTCACTTGTTACATAACACCCACGCGCCATAGCGTCCCTTAACAAAATTTCACCGTTTACCTGTGTTTTTTCACTAGAATGGCAGACGAAATGGCAGCAGAACTGAACCGCAAACTTGAACTACAACAACAAGAGATTCAAGCATTAAAAGAATTAGCGGAGAAAAACAAAATTGAATTCGAGGCACGCCTAAAAGAAGAAAGCTATGAGGCGAAAGTACAAAAGTTCCATGAACTTTACAAGGAAGCATTTGGGAACAACGCAGTTCCCCCTCCTCTACCACCCAATTTCCCTGGTTCTGTACCCAACCCTGCCGATCCTCCAGAACTCACTCCTTATGAAGAAAAACTTCAAAAAGAGCTTGAAAAAGAAAGCCCTCAAGACGAAACAGACCCAACGGGGCCCGACGTTTCAAAACCAATAGCTGATTTCGTGAACAGGTGGTTCCGCACAATCCATACTGGAGCTGATATTCAATCTGCATTAAAACAGTGCATCCGCCCAGCAAATGTCACCAGTCTTAAAAATGTCCAGCTAAATCCTGAAATCAAGAAATGGATGACTCGCCAAGATGATCATAAAGACCAGCGCATGAAGTGGCTATGCACAGCTACAACAAAGGCAGCACAACCTCTAGTCTCTGCCTGGTCACAATTATCAGAATTGGAATTTAAACTCCAACAAGAACAAGACCAGGAAGCTGAAGTAGAAGACGCTCTTATTCCTCTTGACGCCGAAGAAAATGAACATCTCAATCTGTCGAAGATAATTCGTGACATTAAACATGGAATAAAATGCCTGGGAATGGCTAGCGTACAATGTGTACAAAAACGTAGACTAGATCTGCAGTACAAACTTGCCGGTGCAGCAAAGGAGTTAGCTGAGCCAAATCAACCTTTCGATGAAAATATCTTTGGCCCAAATATGGACAAACATCTGAGCAAAATACTCAATGCAAACAAGATTACTTACAAAATCACTTCCCCCCAGAAATCTCGCCGTGGAAGATTCAACCCTTTTTTAGGCCGGGGCAGGGGTCGCGGGCGTGGCCGTGGCTCAAACCAGAACCAGCAAAACAACCAGTCTGGTTATCAAGACACCCAGTCCCCATTCAACCAAAACAATTCGAATTGGTTCAATCAAGACAACAGCCAACCTCAGCAGCGACCACAAAGAGGCCGAGGAAGAGGAAAGCCCAACAACAGCTCCACTCAGAAAAACTAAAACAACAGGTATTCCCCTTTGATGTCTCAGTCCCTTTGCCAAACACCCCTGTAGGTGGCCGCACAAAATTATTCAAAAAACAATGGTACAATCTTACCTCAGATCCGTACATTATTCAGTGTATCTCTGGTTGTCACATAACAACTGTCAAACCTCTTCCCCCGGACCACTTCCCTCGGGAAATTAAAATGTCACAAGCTGAAATGAAAGCAGCACAACTTGAAATTAACAAGCTTGTACATAAAAATGCAGTAGTCCCCTGTTCTAGGGAACCCGGTGACTTCGTAAGCAATGTGTTCCTTTGCCCCAAATCCGATGGAGGCTGGAGATTGATCCTTAATTTGAAACTATTCAACAACTTTGCAGAGAAAAAGTCTTTCAAAATGGAAACTCTGCATAGTATTCTCCACCTCATTACTGAAAACTGCTGGCAAACAATTTTAGATCTGCAGGACGCATTTCTAACAATTCCAGTTTTGTTTGAACACCAAATTTACTTGAAATTTGTTTTTAATGGCCAATTGTTCCGTTTTAAAGTGTTGCCATTTGGTTATACCGCTTGTCCAAGAATTTTTACAAAGATACTGCGTACTGTAGCCCACAGACTACGCAGTTTCGGCTTGAACGTGTGTTTCTACCTGGATGATTCCTGGCAAGGGGCCCAAAGATACTCCCAATGTTTGAACACATGTAAACAAACCTTCAAACTACTTACAAATTGCGGATTCCTCCCTAACCTTAAAAAATCATCACTTGTCCCTAAACAGTGCTTAAAAGTCCTCGGTACAATGGTGGATTCCAACTCCATGACCGTTTACCTGCCAAGGGAAAAAGAAGAAAAAATTTTAACCCTCATTCACAACACCCTTGAAACACACAACATGACAATTAGAAATCTAGCACGCCTAATTGGGAAATTATTATCCTGCACAATCGTATGCCCTATGGGAAAATTATACTACCGGTCTCTTGAGAAACTGAAAAACAGATCTTTAAGGTTAAACATGTACAACTGGGAGGCAAAATGTAGACTAAATGATGAATGCAAATCTGACTTGCAATGGTGGCTAGATAATTTGCCAAACTGCTGCTCACCTATACACCGGCCAAACCCCCATTTGTCCATTACATTCGATGCCAGCTCCTACGGCTGGGCTTCGGTACTAAATGGCATTACAGCGAATGGTCATTTCTCACCATCAGAACTTCCCCTGAGCATAAATACCAAGGAAACACTAGCAATACTGTACGGATTCCTCAGTTTCAAAAAATACCTCAGTAATTGTCACGTGCATCTACTGAGCGATAATACAACAGCAATCAGTTTTGTCAAATCTTTCGGCGGCATGTCCTCCGATTTGCGTTGCAAAATAGTAAGGGACCTGTGGAATGAAGCAAAAGAAAACAATACCTGGTTATCCATAAGTCACATCCCCGGGATTTTTAACACAGAAAGTGATACAGGGTCCCGTATATTAAACGAGAGAACAGAATGGCATATTGCGCCATCTCTTTTCAAAAGGATCTGCCACCACCACACAGTCACGCCCTCTGCAGATTTATTCGCTTCAAGATTAAATAATCAGCTACCTATTTACGCAAGTTTCGGCCCAGATCCATTCTCAACCTTTGTCGACTCACTTTCAATACCTTGGAACCAATTCCAATGTTGTTACGGTTTCCCACCATTTAATCTCCTTTCCAGAACTATATCCAAAATCTACAGAGACAAGACAACAATGCTACTCATCTGTCCAGCATGGCCAAATCAGCCTTGGTTTTCTATGATGTTGAACATGTTAGTTCAATTACCGTGCGTACTTCCAACAGAAGAGAAATCTATGCTGACCTTACCATGGAACTCAAACATACAGCACCCGAATTTAAAAAACTTGAAACTCCTTTCGGTCGTGCTTTGTGGCATAGATACTGCGTGCAAGGACTTCCTAATCAACAGCCATTTCTCTCATCAATAAACATAGCAGAGAAACCAGGAAAAGTATGTCACCTAATACCAAACAATGGTACCTTTTTTGTCAACCAAGGAAGATTGATCCGCTGCACCCGTCTCTAACAAATGTATTGGATTTCCTCAGTGGCTGCTCCCCTAAAAACGTCGCAAAAACCCGTACTACATTAAACTGGATTTTATCTCAAGAGGTCGCCACTCAAATTTCCACCTCACGTGATGTGATGAAGATTTGTGCCCATAAAGACAGCGGAAGCACTCCACGACTACAAACTAATTACATTTGGGATCCAGAAATGATAATTGACTACTTCGCATCATGGAAACAAAATGAAAATTTGTCTTTGCTAGAGCTCAGCAAGAAAACCGCAGTGCTCCTGTTACTAGCAACAGGAATGCGCCCTTCTGAAATTCGCCAATTATCGCTCCACCACTACAAACAATATGTGAATGAATACAAATTCATCCTGCCTAATCCCACGAAGACTTCCCGACCGGGTAAACTGGAAGACAGAATTGTGAAAGTGAAAAAGTACACCAAAAATGTACAAACATGCCCATACACTGCTCTCTCTGATTACTTAGACAGAACAGATGGACTCAGAGCCACTGACAAAGTGTTCATTATCACAACAGGAAAAGGCACAGCTATTTCTAATTTAACTTTATCCCGATGGACACGGAACATTATGAGTGCTGCTGGAATAGACACAGACTATTTTAAACCATATTCCACAAGGTCAGCTGCAGCTTCGAAGATGGCCTCGAAAGGCCGCCCTCTGCATGAAGTGCTGAAATTAGGAAAATGGAGAGGTACAAGTAGTTTCTTTACATTCTACCTCAGAAAGGTCAAATACTTTAAAAGGAAAGAAAATCATAATATTAAAACACAACACCCTCGGGCTCCCGCTGACAACGTGAAAAAACGCGCTGCCTTTGCACTGCAGAAATCTCTTTCCATACTGCGAAAAAAGAAAAACAAAACACCACACATAGAATTACCTGTGCCCCAACAAAAATTTGTGACAACATTGGTGTCGGGAGACAGCTCGACAGACCACTTGGATGTGGATTCATTCTATGGAAGTGCAGATTCTCCAGGGAGTGTTATAATGGACTCAGAAAGGATACCCATTACCCCTTTTCCCCGCAGGATCCGGTTAACACCAGAAAAAGAAGTTACAACAGAGAGCATTGCAACTTCTCCCCAACCATTTCCTCCAGACCAAGCAATAGGAATTGAAGAAATACGGGAAATGGTAAAATTTGAAGAACAAAATCCAATAATTGTACCCACCGAGGATAACACAGGCTCAATAATGCCTCCTCCTCCACACCCGCCCCCGCCTAAACCAAAACAGGACAAGGCTGCACAAAATGACAATACATTGGGAATTCCAGTACCGGAGTTCAGACTATTGGGCAGTGTTACTGACTTCTCGCTTCCAACCCCTTTCTCAAGGAAACATGATTGGGAACCAAAAACACTTATATGCAACGCACACTATATTGTGCCTTTGAATTTTATCCTGAATCTACATGATAGAAGAAAAACTATCCGACATCAAGGAAAGATTGTAAAAATTTTATCTACTCAAGAAAACACAAATCGGGCTGCACCATTCATGGACTTCTCTTATGCAGACACCCGTTCTAAGGACATTGTACGTGAGTTTCTAGTTAGAACCACTTACTTAGAGAAAGTAAGCAAAGTTATAGACTGCACAAAACTTAAATTAGAAAATAGTTTGGTAGGTTACATTAAAATAGACGACACTTATTCATTTTTAGTTAGATTAGTTCCACTCAATGCATATGAACTTTGCTATGCGGCAGGACACAGAGAGGTCCTTTACTGTTCATTAGAAAAATGTCAATGTATCATCCTGCACAATGATGACTTCAATAAAATTGTTTCTTGAAATAGGGCTCTCTCTAATTCCGCCAAGAGCGAACGCTTCAAAATCGTCACTGTTAGGGTGCTGATTGGCTGAGGTTAGAGCAGCATCCTGCAAGAATAATCCTAGTTACGTCACTCCTAACCATGGTAATGGTGTAGAAGTAACGTGGAGGATTCTTCTGGATGCAAGCTTACCTCTTGCCATCAGCACAGTAACAGTG
>JBCAUG010011171.1:0-11117 GCA_038406175.1 Haplosyllis leylae
ACCATCCCAGTAACAAACTCTCGAAGAAATTCAGTGTCTGACCAAGTCCTGATGTAAAAGAATTAGGAGTAGAAAAACTGTCAAGATCTAGATCTACTGCTGTGGATTAGATTTAGATCTACAGCTACAGCTACAGCTTAGATCTAGATCTATGGATGCCACTTAGATCTAGATCTATGGCCACAGCTTAGATCTAGATCTATGGCCATGGCTTAGATCTAGCTCTATGGCTGTGGCTTAGATCTAGATCTATGGCTGTGGCTTAGATCTAGATCTACGACTTAGATCTGGATCTATGGCTGTGGCTTAGATCTAGATCTATGACCATGGCTTAGATCTAGATCTAATCTACACACACATTGAGGTGCAACACCCACTTCTGACAAAATGAAGGATAGATGGTTGAAGTCTGCCTAATAATATTGTGCTCTATAAATACCTTATGCTTTAGCATGTAAAGCATTATCATGCAAAATTCTACTGAGCATAGTCTTATGCAGTATCGGCAGGAATTGAAATAAACAAGACTGCGGTCTCACACAGGTACGTCGGTTCCCATATGAAAGTAGCTCTGGCGCACGAAGGGTTAATATCAAATATTAAGTTTGATACTCATATGTGTATCCAGCATTCAAATATCTGCTCCATAGCATATGTAGTGTCATTCAGCACTTGTGTCATTAGCGGGTAACTGGACGGCCATAGCGATAATTGCTAACAATGATTCCGTAATGAGCCGGATATAGATTGTGATTTACTTATGTTGCATGGCTGATCGGGCGGCTGAACTTTCTTTTATTTCTAGTAATACACCCTGACGTAGAATATCAAATTCTTACTGGAGTATGAACATTTTTGTAACAAGAAAGTCCTGATGCATAACCGCAAGGGGGATACCCCTACCCTGTCTGGGGTACCTCAAGGTTCTGACCAGGGGTAACCGCGGCTACAGGCCTGCCTGGGGTCATCCTAAACTTCCTCTTTGGAAAGGACCAGGGACCAGAGAGCATGTGGTACTCTCTCCACCGTGAATGGACAGATAGGTGTAAAAACTTTCCTTCGAAATGCGGCGGTAATGAATGGTTATGAGAAACATTTTGTTGGTTCAATTAGAATTTGGTGCCCAAAGAACGAACTAAAAATATTCTCACAAACCACCATTATAAATGTATTCGTGACCATTCAGAATTTAATGTTCTTCCGTCAGGGTGTAATATATACGACATGCAACAGTCTAGGTACTTTACAAATGATTGAGATATGCTCGCTCGTAGGAGCCGTACAACTGTTTGGCCTGACCCCTAGTGAGCACTTTGTTCCACATAAGGAGCTCGTCTATCACGAGATCAGGGTGGTAGGTGGTGTTGTCGTCCGACTTGATGGCGCCAAGAATGAGCTGTCCCATGGCCTCGTTCAAGGATGATGGACCCGGCGCCCCCTGCTCAACCATCCATTGACGAGCAATCTCATCTCCTCCGTTGAAATACAGGCTGTATCCCAGACAGTCCTCGGGGCCTCGGAACACGAGCACTACGTGGTACCAGTCCCTCTCACGAGTTATCATACCTGCGTTAGAAAACCCATGGAGATGAGGGCTTCCTGGCACTCCAAACTCACCCCTGAAAACAAAATGTGCATTCTTATTGTTTAACCATAGAAATAGATTAGACTTTAATTTAGGAGAGTTCGGAGAGAGATGAATTTTCATTGTTTATAGCTAAGGGGGCGCGCTCTATAATAGTTAAAGACCACAGACCATTATTTTTTTTAGTTATGGATTTCTGTTATAAGTGAAAACCGCAATTGTTTTAGATTCAGTACGGGGTTCAGTGCAGGTACAGGATTTACAAGGGGAGGGGGTGCCAACCGTAGAGGTGGATGCACCAACCTTTGTTGTTAATTTCATCATAAAAACATTTTGACCCCGAGGGGCAATTTTTGTACAAAGAAACCAAATTCAACAAGTGAAATCATAATGTTCTTCATGACTTATTTGAGAATTTTTCCTCGTGAGGTGAAAGATATTACTTTTTAATGGAAAGGAGCACATGAGGTGAGATTGAAATGAACTTCAGAAACGAACATCTGAGGGTTGGAGGAGAAGTGTTGGCCAGATGGGGCAGGTGGGGAGGGGGATGGGGGACCAGAGCGGGGGGTTGTGATACCAGATAGGGGGATAGTGTACCAGTTGGGGAGATGGTATACCAGATAGGCAGATGGGATACCAGATAGCGAGATGGGATACTAGATATGGGAGATGGGATACCAGATAGGGGATGGTGTACCAGACAAGGAGATGGGATACCAGATAGGGAGGATGGTGAACCAGATAGTTGAGAAGGGATATATACCAGATATTTGGATAGGATAGGTAAGGGGATGGGGTGGTACTCCTACATTAACGAGTCACCTGAGTGGAATTCTCTATTCCTTGATATTGTTAATTATTTGCTGAAGTACACAGAATATAGCAAGTACTCGAAATAGTAAATAACTGTTATCTTTAAATTGTGATCATTATTAGAAATTGCACTTTATTTCTGTCAAATCTGACATATCTGTCAGATTTACCTCTGCCCTCTACGTCAAGACGGCTGCAAAATCAACTGAGTTTTTCACGAGAAACAAATCTGACAGATCTGTCACATCTGACAGAAAGAAAATGCAATTTTTAACAATTATCACAATGTAAATTTCAAAAGTAAGAGTCGTGTGTACTTCATCAAAAAATTAACACATACAGTAGCAAGGAGAAGAAATCTAATTCAAAATTTGTCAGATTGACAGAAATGTGTATCGTAAAAAACTAGAATGAAATGAGACGTACTCAATGTCGACACCAGTATGCTGTAGAACAAACGAGTACTTGTTGTCTTCGTGTGAACTGAGGATTCCACCCTCCGCGAGGGTCGGATTCTTCACCCAGAACGCGATGGTTGAGCCGTTGTAGTCGCACTTCGCTGGGCTGGAGATACAGGAGGTGGGGGTTCCCAGGTCCACCCATTGACCCTTCTCCGACTTCACACTTATAGCTTTACCCACCTACAAATAAGAACACCACAATCAAGTCTTTCCCAATTAAATTCTGTAGAATCTACAGATTTTGTCAAATATTTTTATAAAAATTGGTATTGGAACCCAATATATCTTGTGTAAGAGACAGAAATGCTAGCACTGTGCCATGAAGACACAGGTAACAGAGGTGATCTTTAAATTGATCCCAATTCCCAAGCCTAATGAAATGAAGCAGCAAAAGTATCTGCTATCTGTCCATCGAATAGCCTCCAAAAGGGTGCGTTTTACATGCTGGAAAATGACCCCCCCCCCCCGAGTGCAGAGTTCTCCATTTTTAGTATTTTGTATATTTTATGTATATTACATTTGCTCCACAACCATATGAAATAACTGTAATAGTTGTAACTTCGTTGGAGTTTTCTCTAAATAGAGCGGAACTTTCATTGAATTCAGTGAATTCGAGGAATCACTGAAGCATGAATTGGGTTCAGTATAAGGATCTACTCTGTTACCTGTGTCTCTGTGGTACAGTGGTATCATCTCTGTCTCTTACATGGGAGATCTTGGGTTCCAACCCCACAATCCTCATTTTTGATTTTTAATTTTTTTGTCACTGAATTCAGTGAATTTGATGGAAACATTTAGAGAAAACTCCATTGGTGCTGGCTCGTTAGATGGGGAACACGGAGGATTTTGAGAATAGGCGTTGGCACTTTTATGATAAGTAGGCCTACTTCAAGATGCTGTCATTGGTGGGAAATGGTTCTCTTATCTATTTGATTATGTTATACAAAGAGTATTTTTCCAAGAAACTTCAAAGCGTACTCTTTGTTGCATTCTTTTACTGTTGGGTTTAATTCAAGATTGGTCTTCAGGTGTTAAATTATTTATCACTCGGAAAACTCGGATATTTTTGGTTTAAGTCCCTATCTAGAAAGTGTAATTATTTTCAGGAAAACCAATGAACAGGTAGTTTTCTTTAAAATAATTACACCTTCTGTAAATGTTCGAACCCCCTTGCAGTGATTTGATGAAAAGTTATTCGACTTACAACGCCGTCACTGACGATCATGTCGGCGGTGTCATCGTCCTCAGCGTGAAGCGTGATTCCGTTATTCGTCTCGAAGGAGTAGTAATCGGTGGGACAGTCCGCCGGATCCCAATACTTGAGCAGTCTCCACCCAACTGCACAATCTATCAAAATAAAACTCACATCTGAGTTTTTTTGGTTTCAAAATGGAGACTAATTAATCTACTTTTACTAATTTACTGTAAATTTGGCGCTGTAGGATCAATTCTAAATTTGTTTATTACACCTATTTTACCTTTTACTTTTACATTGATATTTAAGAATAACACAATAACTAGGAAAAATAAGGATATTGTGATAACAACTTTCATACGATTAGACTAATTAGTCTGAAATATTTCAAAGAGAAAAGCTCAATTTTTTTTAGGCAATTGAGTTTTCCCATTTTGAATTCAAAATTAGACTAATTTGATTTAGCTATAATTTTAAAAAACAAAACATCCCATGCTAGGATTTGAACTATTGGGCAACAGTCACGATTCATTAGCATTACACCAAACAGTCAGCTGTGATTAAAGGTTCATTCACAATGTGCTTTTTCTGATTGCGATTGCGATTTGTTTTTGCTTATAATGGGCTAGATGGGAATTGGTGATGTTGTGGCAGTCGCATAGTGTGAACACTTCCATTGATTCCTGTACAACCCATTTGTTGTGATAAGGAGAATCGCAATAAAAAATCGCAGAGTGTGAACGAGCCCCAAGAAACGTGATCTTTCATTCACTTACCCGATTGCGTAGGATTTTCGTCCACAAGTCCGTAAACCGCCTTTATTTCGTCCTGTGTCAACGTCCGGTCCCAGATCGTCACTTCATCCACCTAGATTGTTTTTTAAAAAATCTACAAACTCAAGTTCCGTTTTTTGCAAACTATATATTTTTATCTTTAACGTCATAAAATAGGGTTTAAAGGGAGGTTATTTTCACATCGGATAGTCAGTAGACCTCCATCCCTTGCACCCTACTACCAAGTAGATGACCAATATCTCCTTTGCAACCCTGTGGCCATTCCATGAACATACCGAGTTCCATTCAATATACAACTACAAGACGTTAATCAAGAGATCTGGGTTTAAGTCTGGGTCAACTGAATATAATTCTATTTTGTAAACTTCATCTGGAAAGACGAGAATTCAGGTGAGGAAATGACGAATGCGAATCCCACAGACTCCAGTGTTAAATTATAATTCCTAAAATTGAGATATTACAGGCTCTTGTGGTCAAGCGAAGGAAATGGAAACGAAAAAATATTCATTATTAATGAGACTAGATATGTCTCTTTCCATTTAGCTTAATTTTAGTCTGTTTGGACAGACAAGAAGTACACTTTTTGGCAAAATATTTTCTAAAAATGGGATTTTTTCAATTTTCCCGTATGCCGAAAAAAGGAAAGAAATACAAGTCTTACGTCTGAATTGTACTGTCCGATCACCAGACGTCTATCGTGAATAACGCCAGCGGCATCCTCTCTAATTTCATTCGGTATTCTTTCACCGTTGAAGTAGATTTTAAGTGCGTCCTCAACGGTGACGTTAATGGTGATGGCAATGTGCATCCATCCGGCGCGGTCGAAGGATTTGTCAATGAGGAACCATCGCGTGTTCGAGAACAGTACAATACTACAAAATCAACAAAAAATGACGTCATGAACATAGTCCAAATACTGTCTCGTGACGTCATGGCAGCATTCTGTGTAAACAAATCCCAACCAATGACTGGAGCCTAAATTAGGTCTACTTATCATAAAACTGCCAAACGCTTGTCCCAGAATGTTAAGGGTTCCTCGACTCAACCACTAAACTGACTCTAACGAGCCAGTAAAAATATCTCGTCGCGAAAAGTCACAAAAGACTAGTTAGTAGCTACGACCTAATGTCATTATGACGTCATTATAGCATTCTGTGTAACCAAATTCTCACCAATGACTGCAGCTTATAGTAGGCCTACTTATCATTAAAATGCCAAAGCATTTTTGCCAAATACTATGGGCCCCATGAATCAATCACTAAGCTGACTTTAAACGAGACAGCGATAACAACAATGTATCAGTGGCGGATCCAGGATTGCCAGAGGGCGCGTAGGGGCGGGGGCGGTAATCCCAATGGCAGGTACGCCAATCGAATGTATTTTGACAAATTTATCATTCTAATTTTTTGAACAAAATTAATTTTTTTTCAGGTGACAAAATTAAGCAAATCTGGAAGATCTGGCACAAATAAAATGCATCTTTTTTTAAGAATTATCACAATTTAAATTTTCAATGTAAGGTTATTTCAATGTTTGCTAGATTAACATGGAGTAGAAATTCTAAATCTGACAGAAATGCCTATAGTAAACAACTACATTAGGACTTCTTACCCTTTGGCATAGACATTTATTTTACTTACTCAGCACGAGTGTCACTGCAGCGAAACTCCAGTTGGTGGATTGTACCAAATGCGAGGGTTGGCCACAACTCGGTGCATCCCCAGCGGATCCAGAGGGAGATGGTGGTTCCCTGCGTGCAGTTCTCCGGTATGGTGAAACACGTCTTGTCCCTCAACAAACCCAGGTCAATCCATCTGATGTCCCACCTCGCCTGGTTACTTATAGCTCTACCCACCTGAATTAACAAGTAACTGATTGAACTTTATATAAGACAGCAGTGGCAGATATAGGATCATGCTCTCTTGATTTAAAAGAAAATCTAAGTTAAAGAATCAATAGAGAATGACTACATAAGGATCTAAAGGGCTGAGGCTTCCAGCAGATAGGGGAATTAGCTCAGTGGTAGCAAGCAGGACATGAAAGTCAGAGGAAAGTCAATGCCTGGGTTCACTTCCAAGTGGGGGTAAGAGTTTGCTACTGGATATTTTGTTTTCTGGTGATTGGGCTTTTCCTTAAATGAAGCAAAACTTCCATTGAATTCAGTGAATTCACAGACTCTCGTAAATCACTGAAACATGAATTAGGATAAATTTAAGTGTCCTCTCTTTATTTATGCTTCCACGATGCTGAGGTAGAGTGCTGCTTTCTCACACAGGAGATAATAGTTTTGAATCCTCCTTTTACCAAAATGTTTTTTTTCATGCTCTGTAAATTCTGTAGATTCTTTAAAATTGATTTAGAGAAAACTTGGTGACTCGTAGAGAGTTACCTTATTGATGGAAATGGGTGAATCTACAGAATTTACAGAGCATGAAAAAAAACATTTTGGCAAAGGAGGATTCAAAACTATTATCTCCTGTTCACATGGAACATGCGAGGTGAAATTTAACCCATGCAAGGTGAGATTGTACGAGGTGATAATGAGTCACCTTGGAAATGGAAGGTGGGGGGGGGGGCAGGTGAATTAGACTTGTACAAGTCTGGTAATGAATAAAATTTAGACTTGCACAAGTCCAGTAATGAATTTACTTGGACTTGCACAAGGTCTTGTAATGAATTAACGAGTTACCAAAGTGAAATTCATCACTCCTTGATTTTAAGAAGAATTGGGTCTAATTCAACCAGATTCAATCAAGCATGGCTGAAGGCTACTGAAAGCTTTTCTGTGTCTCTCACTGACAGTTGCCTCACAATTATTTTGTGAAATAACATCCTATAACTGCAATGGTTATGACTGCTGACTGATGAGCAGTAGATTGTGGGTTTTAATACAGGAGGTTTTTTTAAAGAAAGCCTGGTCTAGATTAATTAGTGTAATTGCAGTTCAATACAGGAAAAATTAAATAGTAAAAGAATTCCACTTTTACAACGAGTAAAAACTCAAATAACAACTAATTGTTAAATAACATCTGAAAATTTAACCCACAACTCCGTCTATGAGAAGAGAATCATTGTCCCACAGCTGGTTTAATCCTTCCGTGAAATTGTAGGGCTCCAGGTACAGATTGTCTAGCGTCTCAAATGGGAAGTAAACGTTCGGCTGCCCCAGCGTCCATCCTTCCGGCTGACACCAGATGTCGTTGTTGTTGCAATCTGAAGGAAAACATAATAACTGTGTATGAAGAGATGGCGCTTGCTTTTGAAGCATCATGATGATCCTTGATGTTATCTAGTAAGATGGATTAGTTTAATGGGTTAAAGGCTAGGTGAAGTTGAACGAACTTTCAATAGCGTAGAATTTCTTTACCAGTCGTTGTCCCTGGTAAGTGTTTTCAAATGATATTCAGTGGATTTAATCTGTTAAGTCGGTCAGGTTGAAATTTTTAGAAAACATGTGCGGTCAGACCCCTATGTTTCATTCATTATCCGATGTAATGTTAGGTTATCCTATGACTTACCAAGTTCACAATTTTGACCGACGTAGGGATGAACACAGCTGCATCTGTAGGAATTCTCGCCATCTGTACAAGTTCCTCCTTGTAAACATGGGTTAGATCCGCATTCATCTGTGAAACGAATAAATGTGTGGATGTTAAGTAAGTGCAGCACCAGTGAAGAGATTACAGTGCCCTAGCTTTAAAGGATTGTCTTTTCAAACTGTTCCATACAAATATCTTCTCGTTGCCCGCCAAAATGTGCCAATCATGTTCATTTTCACTGATTTCCCACCGAGTTGATTGTTACACTGTGGTGCAAGCCAATCACCAATTGGCTGGAAAGAAATGGATCAAAGACTTCGTACCGAGAATTGTACGGAATATTGTGACACGTTGAAACATATTTGGTGGCTCGTCAGAGCTACCTATGTGGTTGACGGGCTGTTTTTTGGTCACTTTTTTGGAAGGTGGAGGAGAGTTGTGTGCAAACATGTGAGTCATGTGCAGCATTCCTGAATGGCTTCCGTGTGGCATTCCCTTGTGGAGGGGACATTCCCATGTGACTGCCTGTGTGGACATTCCCGTGTGGCATTCCCATGTGGAGGGGACATTCCCGTGTGGCTCCCATGTTGACATTCCCGCGTGGACATTCCGGTGTGGCATTCCTGTATAGAGGGGACATTAACGTGTGGCTCCCGTGTGGAGGGGACATTCCCGTGTGGGAGCTATTCACGTATGGAACGAGCCACCAAAGTGAAATTCTTCGCGCCTTGATATTTTAAAACTGTGTAGATTTTTGTAGGAAAAACTTGATTGGATGGTCATCAGTTATGATTTTATTGTAAGGCTGTGTTCTCATAACACAGAAGTCTATTGAAGATACATTTTTTTGGATCAAAGACTTCGCGGACATTCACTTACCGAAAGTAATTTCATTTCACAAGGCAATTAGTCTTTAACTCACCACAGTCTGCTCCGTCACTGATAACGGTTCCCGTACAGTTCAGACACGTTACGCTGTCCACTGTGTAATGATTTTCCGGGCAGGTGTCGCACTCGATGCTACCAGAGTCCCCAGTGTACATTCCAGCAGGACACCCAGAACAGACCTGGTTACCCGTGGTGTTCTTGTAGTGGCCCGGTTCACACGGGGAACATGGACCCGAGGGGTCTGGTCCCTGATGGCCAGGTTCACAATCGGCTGTAAGATAAAAAAGGCTTTTTAAGATAACACCTAACACTTGAAAACTACGATTACTAATGTGTGCAAGAGAAAGTGCCCCGTGGTGAAAGGAAGAATCCGTTTTCTGTAGAATATTCTGTGGAATATAAGGGTCTTTACTCATAATGTAAGGCCGAATATTTATATCCAATTTTGTGAATACTTATTTGTTTATTTCCACGTGCCCTACTAGGTTTCTTGATAATGCGCAGAGTATCTGATTCTTGTTTATAAAAGGTTTGCGATTTTCGCAGGTATTTTCATTGTCATTTGCTGTTGGAGAAAAATATAGGCAGTGGCGGATCCAGGATTTACCACAGGAGGGAACCCAATCCCTAAGGGGGCCGCCAACCTACCATTTGCCCATTTTTTCCAGAAAACAACATGAAACTGAAGAAATTGTGGGCCAGAGGGGAGTCCTTTGCGCCCCTTAGATCCACCACTGATTTCATTATGAGATAGATTTCCTGTGTATCATGGGATAGCTGGCTCTCTTGGACTAACATACACGACACGACATACCTTAGCTCAACCCTCGGCTGCCGGCAGTCGCGAAACAACTACACCAAATAAAATTTCATAAAAAAAATGCTTAGTAAATTCTCAATTGCGTACTGCATTTCTCACAGATTGCTCCGAATAACTCCGTGGTTCTGTTTTGTGGACAGGAAGTACAAAGGTTGTTTCCCTCTAGTGGTTTGTAGAATCCGTGATAACAAGGTATGCAGAATGTTCCGTTACCTCCATATCCAGGGCTGCAAGTGACTGCAAAATATATTGTTACTTATTGCATGGTGGGTGAATCCGGTGTGAGATTCACCGATGTGAGTCCTGAGGGTCTTCACCGACCATAAGGAGGCGAATCTGTACTGGACCAACTGAACTCAAAATTGTGATGTTTTGTCATTAGGAAAATTCTATGGATTTAAGATACCTTAATTCCGCGCAAGCAGTCCAATTAAATCGCTCAAACACTGATTGGTTAACCCCTAATTTTGTCTTTTTTCCTTTCTGGGGTACACCCTCGTCCAGGTCTGAGGTACCGGTCAAAAAGTTCAATATGATTGCAAACCATTGGACGTTTATCAGTCGAAAGCCGCCTGAACGTTAATAGATTTGATACATGAAATACTTCACTAATTTAACACAAGATGGCGTGGGATAAAACTCACCACACCCAGGACCAGGTAGATACTCATCCCCGTCAGATGTGCTAAGGTATCCCTCCAGGCATGCGCAGTCGTAGGTGCCATTGAGGTTGACGCATTCTGTGTTCATACTGCAGTATCTTTCACTATCACCACATTCATCAACATCTGGAAAGGGATACATTCTAGTTTTTTTTCAAAATGACGAGATTTTCGTCCAATTTGACGAATTAGACAAAACCACTGGTGCATGAATAAGGTCCTGTTTAAAGCTCCCTACAGCCACAGATGTGTCTATGGTGTAATGGATAAAGCAGTGAGCAAATTAATCAGGAGGTCTGGGGTTCGAATCCCACTTTTTCAAAATTATTTTTGTCAAATTCATCTAATTAGATGAAA
>JBCAUG010011182.1:0-11117 GCA_038406175.1 Haplosyllis leylae
TCCTAGGAGATGTCATAAGCTGTCTTGAGTCCAAATTTGACAAAAAAATTCCAACCGGAAGTGTCCCAAATTGCCGAAAAGAAGTTGTCATGCGCTATGTAATAAGGTGGTTTAAGTGTAAACTTAAACCACCTAAAAACTGTTACTGAGTGGTTCATGTTCTGCCGTGAATGCTGTATATATGCAGTAATCAACAAGAGTCAGCCCATAGGTGGTAATGGCATTGAGGTCGAAATAGATGAGAGCAAATTCGGAAAAAGAAAATACCACCGTGGTCATAAAGTTGAAGGCCAGTGGGTGTTCGGTGGCCACGAAAAATACAATAAGAACAAGATATTCTTGATACCAGTCCACAACAGGAAGTCCAAGACACTTTTGCCACTAATTAGAAAATGGATTCTTCCTGGCTGCATAATCCACAGTGACTGCTGGAAAGCATATAATCAGCTGACAAAGATGGGGTACACACATGTGACTGAATCATTCAAAGGAGTTCGTCAACAGAAGTAATGTACTTATGCTACTAATGCAATAGAGAGTGATTGGAGACATGCAAAGGTCCACATACCTGCATATGGCACTCATCTTGGCGACCATGCAGGATATCTTGCTGAATTTATGTGGAGGCATTCCAATTGTGACAGAGATAAATTCCTGACCCTACTGCAGGACATAACTTTGACATTCAATGAAAAATACCTGCATTGCCTGCCAACTACCTCTTCTTAGTTGTTTTTGTAGCAGGTGCAGAGGACGACATTTTGTCACTTTGCTTATGAGACTTCGAGGCAGTTTTAGCATTAATCTTTTGTTGTAACTTCTCCATTTTCTACGAAATATACAGGAAACATTCTTCTTGAATATTTCCACTGAATATTTCTGCTGTATATTTCAGTCATATATTTATGCTGAATATTTCAGACGTATATTTATGTTGAATATTTGTTTTGAATATTTCTATTAAATATTTGTTTCACTTATGTAAGTCCAAGATTTAGTTCCAATATTTGAATAATTAATAAATACAATTATTACCTTATCCAACTCTTTCTTGTCTTCCAAAATCTGTTTTATACAGTGGCTATGACGAGTTGCAACCTTCTCTCTCTCCATTAATAACTTCTTTTCACATGGAGGCCTGTGATATCTGCTAGTTTTAGCCTCGCCCGCAAAATTCGTAATGCTTGAAGGACGACACTGCCCTTCCATGTTGTCATCACAGTCAGTGTCTTCGGTTGAAACATAGCCCTGGCCCCTACTAGGGCATGACAAAGAGAATTTCCTTGCAACTAAAGCAACTTACGCAATTAGTGAACCATAACAATTTACAGAGCATACAGATTCCAGCCTTAGTATGCATAGACTTACCTTTCTTTGGCCTTGTCGCAAGGGTCTTGACAGGTTGTGGATCTGGCACTTTAGGAGCAGCCTTCCTACTTGATGAAGACCTTTTCCTTTTCCTTTCTGTTACAAATCCAGATGGTTGAATAATCACATCGGAGTCAGATGTAAGAATATTTGTTAGAGACACTCGGACCTCCTGTGTTTGAGTTGGCATGACAGTAGTAACATTAGAGTCACTGTTCACCGGCTCCTGCACACGCACTGTTTTAGTTTTCTTGCCTTTACCTTTTGGGACCTTTGGAGAGGGAGAGAAATCCTGAGTGAAAATTCCAGTTCAGTTTCTGAAGCGTGTACCATTACCTGAACTGTCACTGGTGTAGGCCTCTTGTATGTCATTAGGACTCTTCTTGTCATCATCTGTTTCAGAGAAAAGATCAGAAGACATATTGGTTGCTTCATTTTCATGTCTCTGTGCACTCAGCAAACTGTCCAACGCATCTCTTTGGCGAGGTTGTTGCACCTTAGGAAATTGGTTCTGTTTATGCTGTGCTGCTATCTCATCCTTCAGGGTACCTGTATAATTATACAGTGGGGAACATTTCTATTGAATATTTGTAACCCAAACATTTTGCCATACAATTGAAGTACCTTCAATGCACTACATGAGTAATTTGGAGAATATTTCTGTCAAATAGTTTTCCTGAATATTTCTGTAGAATATTTCTCTTGAATATTTCTGTGGAATATTTCTACTGGATATTTGTGTCGAATATTTCTGCTGCACATTTCTCTTGAATGTGTGAGCAGAATATTTCGGCGGAATATTCAAATTACATCTTACTCCTATATGTCCTAAAACAGTCCTTACTTTCAGTGTCAGTCTGCAATGGCGTTATTAGCAGGATGTCTTTATCCAGCAAATACTTAATTGCCACTTTCTTCATACTGTCATCTATTGGTTTGTCATAGTTTTCTATGTATGTGTTGGCATTACAATCCCTATCACAGACTGTCTTAAAAAAGTTGTCATTGAGGCCTCGGATGTCTCTCTTCAGCACAAAAACAGTTTCTTGTTGGAAGAACCTTGTCTTTAGCCATGCGGTCTTTGTCCACATAAGTCCCATACCCTTCTTCCGACAGTTTCGCCAATTCATCTATGTAATAAATTACAATAACACTGTAACATATGGAAGACCAAACTATTCAGTGAGCTATAAACATTCCACTTACCTGTTATTATTTCTGTTGCCTTGTCCCTAATGTTTTTTACAATTGTCCTCACATTGACGACTTGCCCAGCACTCCTTATTAGAGCTTGTATGACTTTCACACGTATTGGCAACTTAAGCTTTCCAATGACATAGGTAGGGCCTGCCGACGGGTTGAGTAAAGCAGAGGAGAACGTTTCAGCCTGGCTGTAACTGACATCTGCTATTTCTTCGACATAGCATACATATTCACCAGATATCTCAGTGCCAATGGTAATGGGCTTGCCCTTCAGGACACACATGAATGCTGTAGGAAACAATTTAAAAGATACATGGCAATGTTCAAATGCCAATACATATCAATTCCCAAATAATTATGCAATAGCGCCACTTACCATTGCAATAAATCCAGAGGGAGCATGTGAGTCTCCCAATGATTTTAGTACCCTTCATTCTTACACTCAGTTCCGACTTCTCATTATTGTTCAAATCTGGCTGTGATTCAGATAGCCGAGATACTGAGGTGTACTTGAGATTGAATTGGTCATTAAGCTTATCTATGATCTTTTTGTACAGCTTGTCAGCCTCATCACTTAATGTGTACGTTATTTCATTGTCCTTGTGCGCAATCAGAATTCCCTCCATCACCATGCCTATTATATTGGGGTTGTATCCTTGAATAATTTTCCTGTATGCCTCCCTATTCTCAGCACAGGTGAATCTGTAAGTACACATCCAAATATTCCATATAAATGTTCACGATAATTCCCTCCATATATGCATAAATAATTCATACATTAATTGAACTGCCACGGAATATATAGACTGAATATTTCTAGCGAATATTCTTACCAAATATTTATACTGAATATTTATGTGGAATATTTCTGACGAATATTTCTGCTGAATATTTCTACCAAATATTTGGTGCAATGAAGCAAAAAAAAAACCTGTAGGGTCTCACAGTCATAAAGAGAAATCTTTCTGCAAAACCACTATCCTGCCACACTGTTCTTCCGATTGATACAAGTGCCCTGAAGAAAGGTTGCGGCTGTACTCCTAAGGACATTGATGTTGAATTCGGGGGTACAAATTGTTGTCTCATACTGGCGAAATTCGACTTGTCACCTTGCCCATCAAATAATTGATTAAGAAGACCAATGTTGCTTTTGTGCTTCACATCCTGGCCTTTTATCTCTTGGAAGAAACTGGAGGCCTCGTCAGTTATGACAATCCCATACCCATCAGTTGCTACCAACTTATCTTCTATGCCTGTTGAAGTAATTGCTTCCATTGTATTAATGGCACGCATCAATTTACATAATGGAAATGAAGAAACAAAATCTTAAATGGCTTACCTGCCTGTGTGAACTTTGAAATCTCTGCCATTGGACAATATATATTCCAATGGCTCAGTAATAAACCGTTTCCGACTTTGACTTTTGCCAGCTCCAGACGCACTGACCAAAATCCAAAATAAATTCAAGCAGCAGGCACATGTCAAAAATAAGCCTTTTGTCTTAGCACCCAGGCAACTTGCGATGAATGGAAGTATTGTCCCCATCTGCAAATCCATGGGAGCATTGCATTCCCTGAAGATGAGGTCATGGTACTCAAAAAGACCTCTTTTGGCAACATATGATCCCAAAAGTACTTTATGTTGAAGGCTTCTTCATACAGCTTGTTGGCTGTGACATTCGTATTTACTTGCGACATGATTGACGGACTAAATATAATGATTGCAGGGGATGTGGCCTTCGCCTAAGTATATATAGGAATTCTCATGCATTCACACTAAATTTATACTAGCAATGTATACCTTTATTCCACTTGAAAAGAAGGCATTACGCCGGGAATGCACATAATGCCGGCCGACTACTTCATGCTCATGTACTGTGACCACTGCATGAACACCTTAGAACAATGACTTTACGGGGGCTGCACACAGTACGCCAACTGTCTCTGAACATTTCACCTGAATATTTCATGATGCAGATTGCATGAATTCCATAATTACAGTTCACAACCAGAAATGGATGCATTTATGTTTACCGAATATTTCTGTGGAATATCCCCACTGAATATTGCTACTGAATATTTGTGCGGAATATTTCTATTGAATATTGCTTTTGAATATTTGGCATAGGCAAGTAAAAAAATATATTTGTTTCATGATGGCCCTTGAATATTTCCGGCGAATATATATTGCACCCTTGTTGAGGCTCCGTGATGGCCCCCACTTGTCAGTATGATAGTGCTCCATGCTGGCCCATATGACATTGCTGCTTTGAGACCTGCTTAAGGCCTATATTGGTGGTGCCAGCCCAGAAACCTTTAGGTGCCATACCCTCCCTTAATGCTTAGTGCATAGATTGCAATTAGAAACACACATAGGACATGGCAAGATAACATAGTGGGCAGCATTGTAAACTTCTTCCGAAATTCTGTCTGATTGTGAACATTCTCATGCCTTTTAAGGCTTTTCTTCATAGCAAAATGCTTGTTGCATTCCTCACAGTGGTACAGCAGGATTTCATTGTGGTTTCCCATATGTCTTTGAAGTTCAGAACTGTACTGGAAGCCAGCGCCGCAATCTCCACACATAAACTTTGGATCCTCAGGTTCTTTTTCATGTCAATATTTAGTATGAAAAACGGCAAAGTCCTTGTCACAGAAGCTGCATTTGAACCTTATTCCGGATGGAATTACATTATATGCTTAATGCAAGCTTTTTGGGTGTTTTCCTTGTGCAGGCACATGGGGCATTCCAGTAAGAGTTCATGATCTTACATATCCTTTTCAAAGTCATCAGGATTTTCAGCACTGTCCTGGAAATCACTACCCACTGCACTTTGTGCCTCTGCCACACTAGCAGCTACATTTTGCCGCAAGATACCAATTTTTGACTCCTCCTCGGAATACGGTAATGTTTCGTCACATTTTAAAACCATGCAGCTGTCTTGTGAGCCCTCATCTGAATTGATGTTTTCAGGACTGTCTTGTGCAGTTTCCAATGCTTCCTTGTTGCCACTGATCATTTGACGAAAATTGGGAACACCAAATTCCTTCTTGATCCTGCATATGTGTTTCTTGGTGTTGGCACTGTCTTCCTGATCAGCCTCAGCCTTAGCATTAGGATGGTTACAAATCACATTGTTATTCACTATTGTGAGGGCATCTGATAATGATGACAGTTTTGTCTCAATCTTCACAGTTCCAGGTAGAGCATTATGGCTATGTGAAGGCAGTTTGCCCTTTTTGAAGTGCTGTTCTAACCATCACCTGTACTCCTCACCTTTTCCAGTTTGCACAGTTTCGGTAAACATGAAATTTCCATTATAAACTAAACTGAAGAGAAAGTTCACATTCTCTGATTTGCGTGTTGTTGTCCACACTCTTCTTGCGGTGTAGATGGTGACATGGAAGTGATAGATATGGAATAACACAAGTAAGGCCACAAAATCCAAAGGCACCCCGGGGGTGGTGATGGTATCAATCTAATCCTCTAATGAAACATTTACTTCCCTGAGTACAACAGAACTGACCTTTTCAAGCCAATCTAGGTGCTGTATCATTTCTTGCTGAAGTATTTCTCTCAATTCGCTCTCCATTTTATGTATATGGTGGGAAAATAAATGTAAGAGCTCATCACCAGGACATACATAGTCAAATCCACACTAAAATAAAATTAGGAATTTTAGTATTTTTTGTAAATCAAACCATGTCACAAGTGAACAATAAATAATGCTACATATCCCTGACTTGGAATTTTGCAAACTGTTGTGGAGCTGTAGGTGGTAAACATGTAGCAGTGAGACAGCCCCCAGGGTCAGGAAGCCTTTACTTTAACTATAAGAATTATTTTTCAATTGTGTTAATGGCAGTGGTTGATGCAGGGTACAGATTTGTACTGCTGGATGTAGGTAACCATGGAAGCAACTCTGAAACTGGAATATGGAAACACAGTGCCATAGGAGACATGCACATGCAGGAGAAATTGGGACTGCCTCCAAGGAAAATACTTCCAGGTTATCCTGAGGCAGGTCTTATGCCCCATTGTTTTGTTGGGGATGAGGCCTTTGGTCTGGCCCCAAACATGATGAGACCATACCCCAGAGGACAGAAAGGAACAAAACTGCCAGAGGATAAACTTGTATACAACTACAGGCACAGTAGGGCCAGAAGAATTGTAGAATGCACCTTTGGAACATTGGTACAGCACTTCAGAGTGTTTGACAGAAGGATGTACCTCAGTGACAAAAATGCAATAAAGGTAACTAAGGCTTGTGTGGTACTGCACAACTATCTCACATCACCACATACAGACTACAGACAAAGTATGGACCATCTCAACCCAGATGAACATGAATACAACCCCCAAACAGGTGCACTGAGGCCACTGAGAAGAATGGGGTACCACTCACCTCAGAAAGCCTCTGATATCCGTGACTGGTTCAAGTCATACTTCTGGAGCCCACAAGGAGCTGTTCCATGGCAGATGGAGAAAATAAGTGATATGTAATCTATAAAATTCGGAACTGACCTTAAACTTTCATGTATGTGTTGGCAGACGTTGGGTCACTGACATACTGAAGATTGGTGTTGTATTGCTGCATTGAAGCCAAACCAGAAACTTTGAAAAGCATGTCGTTACAAGCATCCCCCTGTATCTGAGGCTGTATTTGTGGTTGCACCTGGAGGGGAGGAGGTGGTCTCAAAATCACTTGGCTGTTCGATGTCAGTTCCCCTGTAACCTGCACAGATGTAGCAACTTTGGTCCTGTCTAGTTTCCTTTTCTTCTTGAAAAAGAAACTCCTGGCCACCTCATTTAATTCATCCAAGAGTTCATCTCTTTCATCACTGTTGTGCAGTTTCCTTTTAATTCTTGCACCCAATGAGGCCAACTCCAAATCTACACGATCATCATCCTTTTCGGCCATGCTTAAAATACGCTCAGTTATTTCTTGCTGATACTGAGCTTTGGATCGTCTACAAGTTTTTGGAGCAGTACTACTAGTACCTGATTCAGGATCTTCATTGCTTGTCTCCCTGTTGCTGTTGTTGGCATTGTCTTCAACAATCGTGTCATTAGAATTGCCTTCCGTATCATCTGCTGGAGGAGGAGGAGGTCTTTGTACATTTGATACAGTACTGAAAACAAATAATATATTAATATTTGCTGTCATTTCTTCACTGCAAAATGTAGAAAGTTCGTATAGATTTCGAATAAATATTTATCATTCATTGCATTACAATTACTGTGAGTCAGTGCTTACTTTCTGTTTACTATATATTCCTTCATGAATGACGTGATCATGCAATCGCCATTGAAGCATTCGATCCGATATTGGCACCCCCACTCCCACTTTTGTCGACCTTTCTTCAGAACTGATCCACCAAATTCTTCCATTTTTGTAAGCAATCTGGTCCTTAAATGCAATAGAAGGCATTAAATTCTCTCTCATTTCTTGGCATTGCATTTAAATGTGATAATACAGTGCATAAGAAATTTAATCTTACCTGGTATTCCTAAAGTTTTTCCGACCTGATCCCAAACCTCATTCCTAGCATTGGCTTGAAAATGTCTAGGTTTTGATTTGTCATAAATAAGAGGATTTGCCCTGACTAAATCAATGAGTAAGTTCTTAACTTCTGCCACTGCTTCTCAGCGATCATGTTGTTCATTATTTGCCATTTTTTGGCCCTGTCTCTCCACTGTATTGTGTAGAAAGCTGTTAATGCTCTTTATGCATAAATACAGTGCTTAAAATATTAATGATGTAAGTTACGCAGACATTATGACACCTTAAGACATGTGCTCATCAAAACAATACAGCGTGTAAATTTTTTAAGCCTTTATTTAGGACATGTAAACAAACAAGATGCAAAACAATCGCACGCAAAGACAGTGCTTAATGTAACAGAGAAAATTCAGAACGATATCGCAGCGACGTAGCTGTCGCTAGTAAAGTCGCTAGATGTAAACGGACCTTAAAAACATGGCTGGTTTCTAAGATTTTCTGTGTGCCTCATTTCTTCTGGATGGAATTTCTCATGGTAAAATTCCTAGTGGAGAGATTCTCTTGTGGCACTTCAAATATAAAAAAAAAGACTTTTTGTGACAAAGTTTCTAATGACAGATTTGTTTTGGTAATTAGTATTCATTTTCTAATACTCTGAACACCATTTATACCAAGTAATAAGTTCAGACTTGGATTTCTCGATCTGTTACCACTTGAGGACGCACTTTCAAGTGTCGTAAATGCCACTATGGTTGTGAATTCCAAACTGATATCTGGGGTCAACCCGACGTCATGTGGGAAAACAACATGAACATAGGGAAACCAGTCAAAAATTTAAAGTAGCTGTCACCAATATTACTCTTTAATAGGGGCCTAACTATTGGGGCTTCTCTTGGCCAGAACAGGGCATTCAGGTTCTTATCTCAGGGGGTGACAGCAGCTGTTCATGGGTTGTAGTTTGTGCACTGGGCCCAAAGAGTGAAAGGAGTTCAGGACTGTCACGCTGCAGGAGAGGTGTCATGACTAGGCACCAGTATCTAATCAGGACTGCAGATAATCAGCACCTCAGATGAGTTGCTCGTACTGAGAAGAATACAAAAGCACAGCTTTAGGGACACTTTATTTATACTCCAAAAACTGATGAAATGGGTTACACAAAGAAGGAGTCTACATAGAGGAGGAGTCCACATGCAGACAATAGTAAGCCTCCACAATATCCATTGAAGACACACAAAGCAGTTCAGCCATAGTTAATACAGTTTGATACACACAGTAGGAACACTGGAAACAGTTTGAGAATCTTGGAATAATACAGTAGGTTGGGTACAGCTAAGAAACTTTGAAATAGAAGAGCAATCACTGACTAACAAGTGCAAGCAATTACACAAATAAACCTTAACAGTTACTATCAAGTGGTTACATAATTTCATTAACCTTTCTATGCATTTATCCAAGTAAGTAGTAAAACACTGTATCTGGGCATATCCAAGTAAGTAGTAAAACACTGTATCTGCACAAATCCAAATAAAGCATAATTTTTCACTAAAACTGCTCTAGCACCTTTGATATTGATCATAAAGGCTTGGTACAGGTACCAATCAACTCAGAAGGTCATTGCGCACATTTTCAACCAACATTTTCTGGCAACTGATGTCATGGGCAAGTCACTCTGCTCCTTGGCCTGATTTGGGAAATTGCAAGCATTTTGAGAAAATGTGAATACTATGTCTTTTTTTTTACCATATCCACTCCATTTTTGCCAAGCTAAGCATAGTATTTAGTCCACTGATGCTGTAATTACACAGTCTGTTTTGGTGATCTGGTAATTACTCGGCCAATGGGGTTGTTATAGCTTTGTCCAAAGTTTGATTCAGGAGATGCACAAGTGTATTTACATCAAAAGAAGTGTAATTGGCATGGTTTGAGTACAAATAGATCACAAATGGTAGAAAACTATGTGAATCCAAATTGACCACTACTTTTCCAGATCCATGATCCAAATTGAGAGGCAAAAACCCAAGTTCAAATGCATAGAAAGGTTAAATTACAATGCTAAAATTTCTAAGTCATAATGTAAAGAGTGGTAAAGTTTCAAGTCAAAACTTCAAAAGTCAATATACACAATGGATTTTGTTGAGTTCTTAGTAACAGGTTGATATGAGAGGAGCCCTGGTGCCTCCTGCCCTCCAGGGGCTGAAAGTATTGCCAAACCATTCAGAATGGCCAGATAAGCCTTTTTAGAGTACTTTCAACTTGCCCTAGGCAAGAGGGGTCGCAGACACCTCCTCATTCCTATAAGGTTCCTGCTGCTTGCTATTTGGCACCTTGGCAGTCTGGTGGTTCTCTGGAGGTCCTACTTTCTAGGAAGCACTCCTGGCTCATATACCCTTACCTCACCACCAGCATATCGAGGCTACTACACAAAATAGTTCCCAGACACCCAGGAGGGGCCTCTAAAAGGCTTCAGCCCTTTTAGCATAAATGGTGGCTATTATAGGTGTTGAAACTGCCTGTCTTAGGTTGGTAACACTCATCTCATTTGGACCACAACCAACATTTAGGCAAGAGGAGCCCAGGCAGGAATACCACTCATACTGCTGTACTCAGCCAGATGTTAGCTCACCGCTAGAGGTTCTGATCGGTCAGTAGGACTGCATGTGATGCAGGGACTCTGATTGGATAGTTAGGGAGGAGCACAAGACAAGGGAATGCAATTGGTACATGTACTCACAGGAGCCTTGCTTGTTGTAATCATTCAATATCAATTATGCAGCAACCAGACTTACTGAGAATTATGCAGGGCACACTCGGGCACCTCTTAACCCTTATCCCGCCAACTGCAACTATTGTGATTTTGCGAGTTGTCCTTCAGCACGGGTCGTGAAGCGCTGGCTTCACTGGTAAAAGAATGAAAAAATAGCCATTTCTGAGGGTAAGCTTTCCTGCCAACAGTCACATTAGTCACACCTGTAAAAGCACGGACTTTCTCTGCCGGTACCCACTATAGTGCCACAACTATCAAAAGTGTACTCGATATTTTTCT
>JBCAUG010011193.1:0-11117 GCA_038406175.1 Haplosyllis leylae
GCATGTGGAGGAGAAGCAGGGCAGCAGCTGCTGCCTTGCTTCCCCTCCACACACAGTGCACAACTCACTTGTCTGTGTGGCTTGACGATCAAAACAAAACTATCTGATTGCTACGCATCAGAAGTAATGAATTACCGCGCGTATGTATTCAATAACTTCTACATTACGGTATCGCGTGAAATCTATGTTGTAATTCAAGAAGAAAGGGAAAAACATTACAGAATTTTACAGCTCTTCTGGGACATCTACCTACACCTGAATGAAATCAGACCAATCTTGAGGGACCAAAGTTCTTGACTGCAATTTATAAATATCAAGAGAAAGAAGAATCTGATAGTTTTACAAGTTATGCGAGTGAATTAGTCCCCGGTCAAAATAATCGGCCCATCTTTATTCCCGTGATTACCGTCATCAGTAATTTTGAGCAGGAAAAGATTTAAACATATGCAAAGTTATTTCGCATTGATGAGTCTTGCGAGAGTATTTTGATTCTTTGTTTTCTCCAGTGGGAAAGAACAGTATGGCGTATTTGCATTTACATCTTCATCAAGATCCATTTTGAAAGACTCTATTGTTCTATTTTCTGGCAGAGGGCTGTTCTAATGAACTTCTGCTCCTTCAAGTTCTCTCTACCTCTAATCAATGGAATAAATTTACACGGATGTGATTAAATTTACACCTGACTGGCTTCATAGACAACTGGAATTGAACCCGACCAAGCCACTGGAGTAACATTCAGCTGGATGAGCCTGACTTTAAACAATTTCAACAGAAGATAAACATTCCAAAATAAAATTTCATCTGTGGTCATGATTATCATTTTTCTATGATGTTCATGCATTTTAATTGGCATCATCTATTCCTCTAAAATTTCACGCCAGTCCCTTATATAGGAGCGAATCTGATGATAGGAAAACGCACAATCGAGTTTTCCCGTAGTTCCCGTGGTAGCATGCAGGACATGAAAGTCAGAGCAAAGTCAGTGCCTGGGTTCACTTCAGTGGAGGTAATATTTTGCTGCTAGATTTTTTTAGTTCTCTCGTGATTCTGTAGAATCTACAGAATCTAAAGCCAATTACGGAAAAACTTCAATGTAAACCTATGAGATTCAAGTGTGCAAATCCAACCAGACAGATGTGGAAGTGTCACACAAAAATGTCAGATGGCGTTTTGACCAAGTAAAGGCAACGTGCGTTCGACTTGAGAAGCGATTTTCCGACAGAATGTACAGAGTATGGAAATCTGTTCTTAATGAGATTTTTGTGTGTCAACTGATATGTGACAGGTAGAGCCCAGCAGTGTACAACACATACATTCAGCCTGAGAGCTACAGTCAAAGGCACCCATCTTCCGAAGCTAGGTAACTTCATAGCGGATAGTGTATTGTCACCCCCTACTGACAGCAATTGTGAAACAGTAAATTGCCTGAGTGTGTTTGAATAATCTGAGGTTAATACGTATGATAATGTTAGCAAACAAGAAAGTCGTGCCGTTGTATAAAAATGTAACATCACGGGTCAATTAGGAAATTGATACACGAAAAGATAACGAAACTACATTAAGCTTACCAATATCAATACAGAGAGTTACTCTGAAGCTTTAGAACTTACACGCTATTAATTCATCTCTGTGTTGATCTATTTGCATGAAAAACATAATTCTGTTCTTACCTTAAATCTATGTCGTTTGCAATAGGCTGGATTCGCCCATTCTCTTCATCCTATAATAGAAATAGCTTTGTTAATTAGTTGCAAGTCGGAAAATAGGAATTTAAAAGAGACTATATGCAGCTTTTTTTCTTCCATAAAAAGGCTTATGTTAAAGGAACGCAGGGAAAACGGTTTTATTTCGATTGAGGATGTCATAGTATTTGTGAATAGTATTTAACTTTGTTTTCATGTGTTTCATTTTTGTCCACATTCATGGGAAATTTCTCTCTGAGGTACATCAGTTACACACTGTTTATTACTGTTCTTGTTGTTGGCCTTTTAAACTACACTTGAAATGTGTGAAATATTTTAAGAACGAGATATCATGAATGCTCAATAATTCAGCATTATAACTCAATGTAAACAAAATCAATAATATTTCAGATCTTTGTTCAATACAACTTGTTGCATGACAATTTCTTCAATTCTTCAATAAGAGTAAGCTGTTACATTTGCGTGCAGAACTCAATGAATCTGGAGCAGCATAGTGCCGCAGTATTTACGCTTGTATTTACAAAAAGTATTTGAGCAATATTCTCCTGAGGTATGAAGGCTTGGATATCTTATATTTCCGCGTCTAGAAGTATTACACACATGTACGTTCACGCAATGAGTGCAAGGCCCGATGTGTTCAAGTTATCAGACCATACTTCTCACTGACGAAGATAAAATGTTCCCCGAGTGAGAATAGCACTGGGATACAAAAATTGAAAAGTCCATCTCATAGAACATGGCGGACCAAGATCTTGGCATAGTAGACAGTCACACAGGTACCACAGGGCTATGGGTAGATAATCATGGCTGACGGTTTATCGGTCCTTTACGTAAGAAAGACTATTAGTTAATGAAAATCTGAAACAACCCAAAATGATTTTGTAATTTATAAATCATGAGCAACGTTATAAATTTATTGATCTGCACAATTACGGAAATGGAACTTTAAAGTTAAAGGCTAAATACCTATTGTACCAAAGTTTTATCATCGACAGGATTAGAATCAATATCGTTTGGCTTTAGGTCTGTAAATAGACCACATATCTGGATTTTATCCCTCAGTACAAAGAACACTGTGGTTCAACTTGCCAAAACGACTTTACTTTACTGCCTTAATAAAACACTTAAACAATTGATGCTGGCCAAGGCCAGCTAAGTCGTTGCTGTGCGACCAAGACGGCAGAAAGCTTCAGATTTATTAGAAATTCAGCCAAGGTTTTGAACATTAATCTTTTTGTAAATTTATAATCATGCACCTGAATGGTCTGTCTTCAGCAAATTAGTTTAATTCTATTGTATATATCTGTGATAATTTTGATCAATCACGTCTTGATTGAAAGAATAATGACTTTAAAATCGATGATATAGACAATCTAATCCATAATTTTGAGGAAAAGGGCCTACTTCATATTCTGATCCTACTCAGACATGACAAGCAAGGATTATCTTGGTTTTGATAGCTTCATAACAATGATTAAATTTAATTTGTGCTTTTATCTAGGAACTTTCTTTCACAGTCAAGGATATATAGTCGGAGCATGACCTCGAGTAGGTGTGTGGCTTCAGGTAATTCACTTGAAATGATTACATCCAAGCGAGAGGAGCCAAGGATAATCAACTTACAATGTGCTGGTGTTCACAAAAATGGCAACGAAAGGCAAATATTATCTCGTATGTTTAGCAAGTACAAAAAAGTCCGTGTGTTTTATGTTCCTGTTTTTGAGTGTAATTCAAATATCTTTTGACAATTTCTGCGAACAAAGGTTCGCAGATTCAATCTAGTTCAGGGCTTACCAATTTTCTAGCGCCATCGATAGGGCGTTCTAATGATGACGCTACCGGAATTTAAAGTTTGGGTGGACTTCTGGTGCTATCTTACTCAAGGTATTAGTGTCAGGGTAAACTTACAAGGAAGTACATACTAATAATCCTTCATTTTAGTCCGATCAAAATTAAATTTTTAACATCCACGCAAAATTACCAGCAAAATCAATAAGGCATCGCTACTCATCGGTAAGATGTGCAGGTGAACGTTTTAAAACGAGCAGATGTTGTAACTCAAACAGCTGAATGTCCAGCCATAATTGTCATTTATCTAAGACTTCATGTTTCTGTCTCTCAGATTCTCAGGTTTAACAACGTAAAGTTCCTTAGTGAAATGTGTTACGTGTTTGGCAAATAAATGGCCTTATTTATATGGTACGCGGGCCATAAGCCCAAGAGTGAGAGGCCAAAATACCACATAGAAAAGTTTAGAGCATTTTACTCTCACTTCATTTCACCCAATTCACTCAGGAATGCCAAACGTAAATCCCGCACTTCTTAAGGAAAATTAAATTTAGCAAAGCTAATTTGTCACTAAGAGGAGTTTATGACAGCAAGTAAATGAGTTGAGTGATTTTATGTTCCAAGAAATGGGCTCTTTGATTACCTTGAGAATTGATAGTGTGAGTAAGAGTGATAATAAATTCAATGAGAGGCTGGTGTTGCACCTATAAAATGGGAAGTCAAACTAAACCGGACATTATCCAATTTCCCTCATAATTTACAATGGTTTCGTTGCGGAATTCTCCATATTATTTCTTTTCCCTTTGATATTTTGAATCGTAACTACTCTTTAATTTAAGCAAAGACAATTTATAATCTTTCAGTTTCACATTGTACCTTATCAAGTTTTTACTTCATTAACCATTCCCAAATCAGCGATATCACTATTATCCGAGACAAGGTAATCAAAACAAATGACATTTCACAAAAAATAAGTTGAGATTGTCCTTTCAAGAAATGTCCACGTTTCGTTTTTACTGTAGTCAAGGATTAACAATTATTGTCCTACTGATCAGTGTTCGGTAACATTCATTTGAAACCCATCAACCTGAAAACTGGATTACGAAGTAAATCAGCATCAGGTTATCACCATTAAGGCCTCCTATGTTACAAGATCTTCTGGAGCCCTTAAGATAAGCATAAAGATAATTGAAAGGACATCAGTTTAAATAGCTCATCCTTCTAATGGAATTCCTTGATCTAAATAAATAATTTATGGAGTTGGGAACTGCCTACACACTCGAGACTAAGAGATTACTTTGAGGTGGGAAGTCAAAACACTGCGAGTATTGTTCCTAGGAAGCGAAGAGCATGTCAGGAGCAATTCAATCCCTCCTAAAACAACTCATCCTGAAGTAGGTTAACCCTTTGTGATTGCATATCTGTCCCACCGATCAGGAACTCCAATCCATTGCAGTGTTTAAAAAATCTGTAAAGTTTCCATCTTACACGTCTGTATGTGTATTGTGTGTACTGCATGTGTCCAGTTCAAAACTGTTACCAGCCGAGAACATAGTTCATAACATACGACGACAGATAACTCATGATCGCACTTAGACAAAGATGTCAAACAGAACACAAGTAAAATGATTTAAGCTTTAACACTGTACTTCCTATTGATGTTGCAAGGACATCATCTGGATATATCTTTGTCTGTGATGTGTTGATAGACATTCGCATTCGCGCGGTTCTTTCCTCAATAGAGCCTAACAACAGTTTCTACTTACATTGCCATCTTAGCAGACGGATATTGCATTTCAGGGAAACTTGACGCACCAATAGTTACAATGACATTAATTTCAATTTCTTTGGCAGCTTCAGTTATTTGCCCTGTTTCCCTGTTCACCTATTCATTGCAACGGCAACTATTCTGTGTCAACCGTGATTGAGAAGAGAGATAATCTTCCTTTACAATAGATCAATGCCTTTTCTTTCACGGGACAAAAGCCCAGATACACTATTCCAAGGTTTTGGTGCATAACGTGAGCCCTCTCATTACTTCAACGATATCCACACAATGGTAATATGTTTAAAGACTCTTCGATAAGCTATGGTTACAATTCCAACTGAAAAATAGCAGCAGACATTGCATTGACAAACTATTACAGACTTGTTAGGTGTAGAAAATTTGCCATGGTTGATACCAACAATAATCCTTGGAAACACCATGATCATTAATTGCAAAATTTGGGACGTAAAAATTGCATTTGAAACTGTCGTTGTTTGGTGCAATATTGCTTGTTTGAATTTCGTAATTTGAATCACTGATAATCTCTGGGGAAGGCTTCAACGCACAATATTCTTGCAGATGTGCCATTTATTGTTATCTTCCAGTAAGGAATGTTTTATGAAAGGAATTTATTTAAATCCATTAATTGAATTTAATGTGTTTAACTCTTTCCTCGTGGGAGAAAGATACTCCGAACGTAAATGAATATCCTGAAGTAACTTTCCGTAGCATGAACTCAGGCGATGAAGACGTGATGAAACTGTGGAGAACGTCTTTTGAATGTTCCCTTTCTAATATCGTTACATGTAGCTGAGCCACGAGGGCATAAAAAACATAAAAATAGAAATTATTGCATGAAGTCATATATTTACAAAGTAGCTGTGTTCAGAGTACTATTTCAATTGCCAAATCGGGTGGAAAAACATCAGATCAATTTTGTCGTGGACAGAATACACATGAATTCTCTCTTAATTTGTAGATAGTAGGCCCAAGGTATTTTGAATCAAGTTACATGATACAAAAACACATTTGGTTTTGAATTCTCAAGAGTACTGGATCAAATTGGTTGGATGCTGACGGAATATTGTATAATGAATGTCACTGATATTTCCTTACATCCAGATTGCCAATAATTGGCCTCATTAAAGTAACATCGATATAGTAGTGGGATAGACTGTTACCTGCACCACGAAGTAGACATAATAAGCAGCTACTTAATCAGTCGAGTTCATTTGAGCAACTGACATAATGTAGTCTTTCGGAGTTCGGGTGTTTCCTGAACCCAGAAAAACTCAGACAACGTCGCCATTTCGTGACCAGGTCACACCGAATTTTTCCTGCAATTAGGATATTTCCCGCATAAGATTTCTGTTCTTGAGATTTACCCAATACGCGCCCTGACGTCAATTTCATCGGAAACTAAAAGGTCACTGGATTTCATTTCGTATTTCAGCAGTAGCCAGACTGTGTGTCAGTGTGATGGATAGGGTTGAGAATGGATGACGCCACACTGTTTCCCGAGTACTGATTGACTTAATATGAACCCACTTCGTCAATGAATTATGGTAAAAGATTCCGATTCGCGGCGTAAAACGTCCCTAGATCCCTGTGCAAAGGACCAGGGCCTGGGGCAGTTAACCTCTCGAGAAAGAAGTTCAAGATAATTTCGACTGTAATTGATGTCAAAGCTTAACCTAAAATATATGGGATGGTAGATTTGTAGAAGAAATTTCGCCATTTTACAACCAGTTTTATTTCGGGGTTGTACAGTAATCTCTGTTGCATACAGGCCGATATTAGACCACAGCTTGTAAATCAAATGAAATGGACTCATTTGCATTTGAATTCCCCCAGGGCTCTATGATAACACTGGATTAACTCTGGTCATGTCCAATTAATGTCAACACCTGGTGGTCGCACAAACAAGGTTCAAAGCCCACAGCTATCCTACTGCAGGAATATTCATCATATATCTATATGAACAGAGGACCAGAACCTTGAGAGGCTTTTCAATTGAATAATGTTCATTCACCTCGCGGGAACAAATACGGATTTTCAATTTCTTGCTTCGCAGTTCTAAGGTATTGGAAGAATAGAGTTATAATCTCACATTTGCTTTGTGAAACAGCAATGTTTGATGAACATGATAGTGAATTTTCTTTCATGCTTTAAAATACGGTAACTGTCAACCTTCAACTTTAATAATATTCAAACCATTGCAATTATTAATACAACCAAATGGAGTAAGCACGTTTGGTAACATCCAATTCCATTCATCATTTAATCAACAGAATGAGCTCCTCAAGATTTTGATAAAAAGCTCTGTTTTGGAGGCCCTTATTCAATTTTAATATTGAACACAGGAGATCTCTTTTGGGTTGAAATGAAAAGGTGTATCGCGATTGCCAAAGAAAGTGCTGCCCCAGTTTTTGTATCATTTCCCTTTTCGATTCACACATTCTCTTTGTGAAGGCAAATGGAAGTTTAGCGCCTCCTTGGAAAATTAAATGCAGCTAGTTCGTCGCCTACATGAAGTTGCAACGGCTAAAAAATGACTTTATGGATATTTTTCTTCGAAGATGGGGAACCTCTTATTACCTGGGGAATGGAAGTGAAAGTTAACGTGACAATTTATTCAAAAGGAGTTTCACTTTTAGCATGTCGACAGTGGAGGCAAATCGATCTTGTTTGCTTTTTAGCGGTGTTATGAACTTGCTCCGTCCGTAAAAACACGTTTTCGGATGAACACCGTGTTATATATAAGACAACGGCAGCCTAGCTCTCGTAACTGTTTTCTGCACCATCCTCGTAAAAACACCACGAAGGAAACAGAAAGCGACAAGTTTGATTTCAACGTATCCGCCAGTTAACTTTTCAGATGAAGTGAAATGTAAACAATGAAATGATTCACTACAATTTCTTCTTAAAATATATAGAAACTTGTAATATCAGCAATCCAATACGCTGGTCACGAGATGTAACCGTGCCCACATGACAAAGTAATACTTGGAATACAACTCACGACCACAGGAAGCTGAATCTCTAAGAGGATTTACCGACAGCACAAATATTTAATGACCATCGTTAGGTATATACATGTAACTTGACCAACGCGAGGCTTTCCTCCTGAGGGAACACTAAAACTGCGCCTACTATGTAATGTTATATCTAAAAAATAGTTTCAAACTATTCAGAAATGCTGTGGGTCTTTGTCTAAATGACACAATTTTATTTCTCGTTAACAGTTTCTTTTTCAGAAACAATAGTTGTATTTTTGTAACATGTAGGACGCCACATTCATACCTTTCTTTTATCTAAAATTATTGCTACTAGATTGAATAAAATAGAACAGGAAACTATGTTGACCCTGTTCAGCTTATTATCCCACAAAATTTCCAATCTATGTTGATTGAGAAATATGAGCAAAATGTTGATAGATTCCTTAAGTACAAGTAATCCTGAGTGTAGACTGTACTAGAATTAGTTAATGTCCTGGGTGTGCAGTTTTTCTAATCAACTTGACACCTTACAATCGTAATCAATTAGCATAGAAACCAAGTGGGAGCTAGGCATCACAACCAATGAATTCCCAACGAACAGAAACTGCCGTCTAATAATATTATTGTGTAAACATCGCATGATATTGTGAGACATTTTCACGAGCAATGCCCACTTGTTCGTTCATTGAAACACAATGAATACCTAACAAGGGAACTATCTGTCATCAAAATATTTCTACTGAAGAGAACATTTAAATATACAAAATGCAAAGAATATTGTACGATATACGATATGTAACGTGAAATTTTCCATTGCAGAAAATGACATTTTGTACACCAATTGTCAAATAACAGTACCTGTAAACCTCTCCAATTAATGGCATTTTGCCGGAACACTCTTTGTTATTTTCGTTCTGTTAGTAACTGACAATCGTCGTTGATACAGTGACGTTGGGAATGGGATGCACCTGCGTCAATTACAATTGAAAATGTCCACATTCATGACGGCACACTACTACATTGTCGATAAGATAGTAAAGATATCTGTATCTTGAGTGGAAAGAAATGTTAATGGTAATTGTATTTCAGTGTATATGGAGGAAAGAATCTGCAGAATTGGATTTTTGTAACACGACAGTCATATTATACGACCTTACATCCAAAAATTCACAAAACAGAGAACATCTTAGTGTGTTTCTAAGGCAAAAATTTATTTCCACTGCAGGTACGATTGGTCAGGTTCAAGGTGAACAACTTATTGCATAAAATACTGTTTTAGTACAAATATGCAAAGCACAACACTGCTTTCTGACCTATTGCATGAAGCAGATGGAGCAGAAATTAGCTGAAGTTCCTGCAGTGAGACACGGCATGTCTTCTTTCAAGGAAATGTGAGAGCGAAACTGCGGCCTATTCAATTAGACTATTTTGATAAGTGACATGATAGGCGGTCAAGCAATGTGTATGAAATTCCGACTAGATCTGCCCACTAATGGAAAATAAAGACTCTATTTTAGGGGCCTTTCTGGAATAAAGGTCCAATTATTAGTTTAATAGATGGCTGCATTTGCTGCTCTGAAAGGCTTTCTCGGTATTACTACTTTACAGTGTTCCCAAGCGAAATTCGTTCAACTAAAATCAAGGCCACTGGAAAACAAATCTAACCGAATTAGAGAGGACGGCTGTGGTGTTATCAGTCTTTAGTGTGCTCTGAACATCAGTGTGGTTTAGAAATCCCTTTACATTAGACACGTTCTGAACAATAACTGTTTCACAGAATATATATTCATTCAATATGTTGCCAATACGAAGATATGATGTACAAGTAACTTCCATAATGCACAGTGGTAACAAGATGAACTAAAATGATATTAAGATTTAGTGCAGACATTTGTGAACCAGAGGATATCCATCCGTCGTGATCCTGTCTCCATAGATTCGCATTTAAAATTAAGTAAAAATAAAGCCCAAATGAGTTAGGCTACATACTCATGCAAAACGGGATAAGTATTTACTGAATGTAATTGAACTTCTGCTGCAAGGTTTACGATGTTTACAACAGAAATGAATCTTTTGAGGATTTGTAAAAAAAAAAAAAGCTGTAACAGAAAACATAAGACTACTGGCACCCAGTGCTAATCATTGATGTTCAACAGATTTCGAGAAAACATAACCTTCACACGGATGCAGGAACTGTGGGATGCACATTTGTAAGAAACATTAGTTAACGAATCTTCATGAGATTAACGCTAGAAGAGCGCAGCTGAGGTGTCTATTGTTCTGTTTTCCGTGTCGCAGTGCTCGTTGAATGAACGAGTAACCCGTGACATTTCCGCAGTATGCATGCAGCCCTGGATGCACCGGAGAATGAACAAAAAATTTCCATATGATGAAAGTAGTTTTCTGAATAACTTTTTCCTTACATATCATTTTTGTTATTAATAATTCACTTTTGTACCATTTAAGCTTCGGTGTTTATTATGTCGTTACAATTTACAGAAATAAAGGAATCCGTTTACTTTGAACAAAAATTCAATCATACACTCAATTTTTGCAGACATAACTTCATTAATCGATGCAAAAAGGACACACAGACATAAGTATATGAATTGAATTTGTTGCCCTGTTTACAAAACCTGTTCAGAAAAAAATTGCTTTAAAATCCGTTGTGTTGAAAAAAACATCAAGCTAAGCTTCATTGGCACGTGATCTACGCAGTGTCGTGAACAATACAGTTTGGCAGCATAGCTCAGACATGAGACCAGTTTTTTCAAGCTCTACCAATCGGGTTTTTCGTTTTCAACACAAAAGTGACATTTCTGTACAAAATTGACATCGTGGGTTTTAAAAAGTTTCAAC
>JBCAUG010011204.1:0-11116 GCA_038406175.1 Haplosyllis leylae
AATAATTGAGACATAATTATAACAGAAACATAACACAGACACATAACTATGACTCAGACTCAGACACGAACAGGGTGACAGGTAACACTTATGGAAAACTAATGACCCCACAGCAAAAAATTTACAGCTGTAGCACAAGCGTTGTTCGGGCATGTTACTTCGCGTACTCGGTGTGTGTGTGTGTTTGGGGGGGGGGGGGGCTCGGGTTCCTAGCTCCTTGCTGCCTGGTCCTTCTGGGGGCAGAGGCAGGGTGCATCCCTACCTACCTAGTTGGGGGGCAGGTCCCCCACCCACCTGGCTGGAAGTTTCTGCCTCCTCCCCATGGACAACACCTGTGAAAATACATGGTCTACATGGTCTGTAATAGTGTTCCGATGTTCTGAATGCTGCCCCACATTTCCAGCCAAGATTGGAACAGTTGGCTTGTTGGCCTTTCTGTGGTGGTCGTATCGACCTGTGGACCTCGAGTATGCCTCTTACTTTCAGGATACCTTGTTATTGTGAATTTGTGTACGTAACAATGCAATTGAAGAAATGCCACAGAAGGAGGCTTCCCTTCTAGTTTGTGCTGATGAAAAATTTACACTTTGATTGGTACAAATGTTTGCGAAACTAAAGTGATCCTGTACATTAAATATTTTGAGATAGTGTTATCTTTTATTACACAACAATAGAACTTTGTGCAACCTGCTAATAATGTTTTGGTCAATGCCATATTTTTTAAGCGTTTGTAATGTTTCTGGTATTAATTGCCCAATCTGGCTAATTTGGTGATCTTAAATAACAAGAAGTAAAGATAAAATCCATAAATGTTTATGAAGGTTTGCTCCATGTTTTCAAAGTTAGAAAACAATTCCTACTCAATCAAGCTGTAACATAATGGGTTGTAATTTTAAATTGTGTAATTGACGCGTCTGTGTTTGATGATTAAAGTGCCAGCAGTTGTGGCATGTGGGGACAGATGTCACCTGAATGCATCCAAACTTAAGGATTAAACAATGGGTGTCACAAGATGACAAGACATGGCATCAACACCTGTCACTTTGGGAAACATTTAAATAGGATGGCAAAATGTGAGAATTCAGAAGAAAAGATGTAGTCTTCAACTAGAGAGCACCTCTGCACTTTGTGTGTTAGATTGTATAGATGTTTGCTGTGAAATAAATTATGGAAACTGAAACTACAAGATGCCTCAAGTTTGTATTCAGACAGAGAACCTGAGTTTTGATAAAGCAACCGACTTGTTTTATCACAAAGCAAAGAATTCTAATGTGCATGGTGTTGGCAGCAACACATCGTTTTACAGTAATTTCATCGCGCGTAAGTCATCGGCCCATTGTATAAATGTTAGAATAAGTCAAAGCGTTTGGTTTAGTCAAAGCGTTTGATTCAATTCGTTCGAGGTAAAGAGGCAAGATAGCGCGAATAACATCGCAAGAATACTTTTTTAATACAGTATGTGTTACAAATATCGTCACCAACGACATGATCAGCAAACAACATCTCTTTGTAACATTGAATTTCTTTGTCTTCTACTCGACAGTTAATACAGAGTTATGTCTGGACTGAAGGTTATAGTGTTCCTGGGGACAGTGAGGGAAAACCGAGTTGGGATCAGAGTCGCCAACTTCATCCTGAATCACCTTAAGGAAACGAGCCACGATGTGGAACTGTTCGGTAAGGATTTGTCCACACTGACAGAAAACGACATCGCCATTTTGTACGTTGTAAGGGCGTATTCACAGTTAATGCCTGCGGCTACGATTGCAATATTGCTGACAAATTGGTTCAACGCATTTCTGTGTTACATAATTCACATCAAATGACAACAGCGACCAAAGTACCACAGACGCAATCGTAAATGCAGCACTCAATGTAAATAGGGCCTTTTCATTTTCAAGAGGTAAAAATCACATATAATTTATCTTTAACCTCAGTATAAACGAACTAAGTAACAAGAAAGTCCTCCTGCGTGAAGGCAAGAGGCATGCCGCCCACCGCGTAGCAAGTGGTCCCTCTGCTGTCCTATCCCAGGGGGGGGTACCCCGTCCCAGCTGGGGTACCCCTCTGTCCTGACCTGGACCTGGCTGGGGTACCCCCCTCCTGACCAGGACCTGGCTGGGTTACCCCCCGTCCTGACCAGGACCCGACTGGGGTACCCCCCCCCCCCATCCTGATCTGGACCTGGCTGGGGTACCCTCCTCTGTCCTGACCTGGACCTAGCTGGGTACCCCCCGCCCCCCATTCTGACCTGGACCTGGCTGGGGTACCCCCCTTCCTGACTTGGACCTGGCCGGGGTACCCCCCTGTGAACTGACAAACGAACTGAAACTATTACCTTCCCTCATCCTTCGGATGCGGGCAGTAACAAGAAAGCCTCCCATTAACATTACGAGGAAATAAAGAAAACAGCCCACGATCCGTACCATGCTAGACCAGACCCAGCGAAGGGGGAGGGGGGGGGGGGTACCCTGACCAGGTGATCCACGCTCTCCCTCTGTCTAGGCCTGGTCCAGTCTGGGAAGGAGAGGAGATAAGAGTGGGTGGGGAAGGGGTGGGGTGGATGCCCTGACCAGGTGACCCCCCCATCTAGTCGAGGGGGGTGGGTGGTAACCCTGACCACCTGACCCACCCCACTCCCTTGCTGAGTCTTCTCCAGTCCACACTAGACCGGACCTGACCAGACAGGACCTGAATATGTACTCTAACCTACCCCTCCCCCCCCCCAGGCAGGACCTGAACAGGACCTGCCTGGACAGGATGTACCCTACCCCTCCCCCTGAACGAAAGGACAGACACGTCTGAAAACATTACCTTCCCTCGTACCCACGGTAATTAATGATTCTGTTAAGTCGGTCTATTTAGTTTCCGAAACATTAATCGACCTATGAATAAGAGATTTTATTGCTAAAAAAGACGCACAAAACCAAGTACCAAGGCAGCAGTCATATGTATGATCAGTTCACACGGACTACACTTTTTCATTTTGGGACAGCAGCAAGTTTAGAAAGTGTATGGGGACAGAAACACAGAACACAAGTGCCTGATTTAGATGACCATTTTAACTGTTTATATTGGGACAAGGGCCGGAGATGGAGTTGTCTGTGTGATTTTTGTCCTTGCATTTGAAAGAACTTTGTATCTGTCAGCACATTACAATGACTTTTTCCATAGTTCAGTCAACTTTTCTTACAAGTTCGGTGAAAAGTCCAAACTGTCCAGTTCTTAACAGATCCACTTCCATAGCTGCACAACTGAATCTTTCCAACACAATGTGTCTTTTTACACCTAGCGTTCACGTTGAATATTTGCGTCAAATGTTTAACACTCTGTCAAGGTACACCATTGATACAATCGAGGCAAACGTACTGTGTGAACAAGGCTTCAACCAACCTTTTTTTACAAATCATTTGATTGGTTTGGAGTAAAATACAACTCTCAAACACAACACTAGTCGAATAGAGTTAAAGGTTAAAGCGTCAGCCATATATTGTGCATTCAATCCATTGCACATTTTAACATTATTTGATTTCATCGAGTGTTTAAAGGATGAACGCAGATCGGTTTCTTGTAGCGGTATCGTTGTGTCATTGATACTTTGAAAATCAAAGAAAGAAACAAATGAGGACAACCCTTTTAATCCACCGGCAAAGTATGAACGACGTTTTTTTCTTCTGAATTCAACTTCAGATTTTAGCTCTTTCCTCACAGCTCAGCGGATATTCATTTCTCATGTATTCTGACAAAGTATCAGAATTAACTACAGTTGATAATATATATTCCAAAGGTTTGTAAAACATTAGTGTGGTTATTCTGGACTTTTTCGTGGATATATGGTATTCAGAATAAATACAGTGGTTATGCTTGTCTAGCAATACATCACTGTATCAGTCAACCGAGTACGACAGCCACCAGAGCTGTTACATACGGGATGGGACAAGGTCGTTTCATCCGCCTCAGAAGCTATAATGTAAAAGCTAATTGAGCCTTACAAAGGTAGAAAATGGAGCAAAGGACTCGAGTGGGGAAGAAATGTGGACATTGAACAGACATATTTCAGATGTTGTTTTTTTCTTATGTAAGTAACACTGATTTTGACATTATTGTTTCCACGCCCACATAGTCTCTTGATAGTTGGCGGATGTAAGGCTTATTGTTGCGATACCCTGCATTCTGTTACAATGAGAAGCTGCTGTCCTTGTATCCATTACTCTTCAAGGTAATTGCACTTCTACCTGTAGCATCACCTCGGCTTTCATGCCCTGTTTGGTGACGATGAATCAAAGCTGGTGCAACAATGGAACAAATCAGAAGCTATCTGTAACCTTTTAGTGGCTCAACCATTTTTGGCCTGTCAGTTGCGTCCTCTTCGCAAGCTTTCCAGTAATTTGCCGATATAATTCAACAGCGAGATCGTGGGAACGCGTTACTTTGAGACTGTCGGGAATTTTACACAATCCATGCGACTACCGCGTGTCATCCTTAAGTAGACTGAAGACAGATAAGTAATTAAGTGACCTTTGGGTGACAGACTCTTCACTAAAACTCTGACTTGAGAGTCAAAGCAGACGGAGGATCGGGAAGGAACATAAAAAGCAACCACGAATATTAATTAATAGACTTAGTAATTATCTGGCAGAAATCATTTTGATAAATACATTGAAATGGGTGGTTTTAAGTACGTAATATTCTGCAGTGACATTCCCGGAGACGGAAAACTTAGTTCACGGATAGCGAAGTTTGTAGCTGGTGTGCTGATGAAGAAGTCTCACACTGTGTCTGTATTTGGTGAGCAATGTCTGTCTTTGGAATAAAGTTGAAGTGCCATGAAAATTAATTGATGGTTGTGATCGTCTACTAGTTTATCTAGTGTGGAGATTAATTAATTTTACCAAGAAGGGAAAGCTATTAAAATGAGGAAACGTGATATTTTTGATCTGATTTCCATCGAAAGGACGTTCTTGTTAACAGTGGTCTCGAAAGTAGATCAGGGGAGGGGGTGGGAGAGGGGAGAGACTGGCAAAAAACAACCATTTTCCAGCGACAATTTTCACCTGTCAAGAAAGGTTAGGAAAGTGGTATGTAAGAAAGAATTTATATTTGCTTGGTCGAGATTTTGCTTTTATTGAGAAGTGCCTTTATCCGAAGAATATGGAAGCAATGTCTAACGTGTAGAGCAATATGAGGATATGACTAAATCATGTAGAAATGATTGAATGATCAGTTTTTGGTGTGTGTCTATCGCTGTTCAGGTTCAATGCACATAACAAAAATGCTCATTTAAAGTTACGAGGCGATGCAATTACGTGAAAAATATGACCTTGTGATCAGGACACTGATATTTAGACAATATTTCAAAATTATAAAAAAAACTTTGGAACTGTAAAATGAGAATTAGAATTAGGACTCTGAATAATTTTTGAAATGCACGTCTCGATTATGTAGAATTTCCAATAACTTATTGTAAGAATTGCGCAATTACAATTCTTTTGAATACTTTTCAGATCCCTTGGAGATGCAGTTCCCTGTTATTCAACAACCAGTACATTTCTACAAGGACAAATCTAAAGCTCCTAAGGTATGTGTTAAAGAAAAAGCCTTTTAATCTTGATATGATAAATATTGCTACTTTTAATATATTGGGTCTCGCTTGTAAGGAGAAGTTACGTTCACAGAAACAAGCTCATTATAAGCGGTATTCTTCACAAACAGACTTTTTAACATTGATGTCTTCCACATTGTAGTGGTTATTAGACGCAGAGCAGAAAATTAAGGATGCTGACGCTTACATTCTGGTGTCTGGTGAATACAACTGTACAATACCACCCGCTCTCACCAACATGATGGACCACTTCCCTCCGAGTGTTTACGCTCACAAACCATCCGGGATTATAACTTATTCACCAGGTAAAATTAGAAAAGAAAAACTAAACGCAATTACTTACATTTTATTTGTTTTTCATACTTATTATGCCTTATCTGACCAGTGTATAGTACTTTGTCACATTCTGTAATGTCATAAATGTTTCCAATGTATGGTGGAATTCGATCTGGTCTGGCAATCCGTCCTTTCCTGCATGAGTTAGGGTCTGTTACTGTGCCTGCCATTATTACCATACCTAAAGTCAACCAGGCCTTGGATGAGAACGGGAAACCAAGTTCAGACCAAGAAGAAAGGCTGACCCGACAAGCAAAGAGACTGATAGAACAGGTGAGCTCTGGTCTGTTAACTGATCTGGGTTGTGTGATAAATAATTATTTTTAAAAGAAATTTGGAGCACTTTATTATGTGGCTTGTGGTACCTCTGTTTTGGTCTTCGGATGGTGCCCTGGGTTTCAAAGTCAGAGTGGATCCCCTTTATTACTTACTACGTACTTAGTGCGAGGGAAGGTAATGTTTTCACACAGCTGTCATTCTATTCAAGGGGCCCTCGCCCCTTATGTGGGTTGGTGACCTGCTCTGCGCTGCCCCACTCCCCCCCCCCCTTGGCCAGATAGGTATATGACCTGCCCCACCCTATGGGCGAGGTGAATAGGCGACCTGGCGCCTCACTATCCCCCCCTGACCAAGTAGGTAGATTACCCGCCCCCAAGGAGGGAATCGTGGTTGGTATTGCCTTGTAATGTTAATGGGATGTTGTCTTCTTGTTTCTTCACTTGCAGATTTCCTCAGATTTAACTCTTAGTGCGACACCTACCAGACTCTTGCCAGCCAGCATTGTAGCTGATTAACTTTACTCACTTATTTTTCAAGCAGATGTAGGTGATCAGCAGTGAGTTTCGAAATGAAAATTTTGTACCATATCTCTGAGCTAAGAATGTTTTATCTCGACAGGTGGACTGGTATGCAGAAGCTTTGAAGCGCCAGCGTGAAGTAAAGGGTGTACCACAGTAAAGACAGTGGCAAAATGTGAACGCTAGAATCGTCAAAGACAATAATTTCTGTAAATTGTAGACTTGGACATCTAGGGCACTAAAACAATAGTCTGTCGATGTGAATACGAGAACAATGAACATTCCATCATGCTTGCTTTCTTAAGGCTAATTGCCATTTGAATGTCCACAATGCACACTTCCAAGTTGGCATAGCGAATATTTTTTCAAGTGCGTGCCCATCTTTTGCTTCAGTTTGAAAAAATATAAGACTAAGCTTAGTAATTTATTTACAAATGTTTCCAGTCATGAGTTATGCTGTAGTAAGAGACTGCGATTTTGTAAAAATCGCTAAGTCGAATCTGTGAAACAGAGAAGTGTTTAGATTGTATTTACTTTCATTGAGTAATTGTTTCATCAAATGAAGTTGTGTGATGGAGAAAAATAGAACGGAGCGTTATGCCTGTTGTGTGTACGGTTGAAATAGGAAGTTTCACCAGATTATGTGTATTTGTTTTGAAATCCATTGTGTAAATGTAAAATGATGAAGTTTTGAAGTGGGGATGTGTAAAATGCAGTCCGTTTTGAGTCTGAAATGGTAATGTTTTGAAACGTGGATTCGGAAAAGTGTTGCATAGGTCTACATGCGCCGTCGCCAACGAAACTGTTCAACAAATAAAGCTTTACCTGATGTCAAATTTAATTACACAATTTTGTTTCCTTCTGTTATGGATTACCCTTATCTAGAAACACTTTCCATTGATATTGAGTATCAAAAAATGTAAAATGATAAATTTATCCAGATAAAGATCGCTTCCTGGAAAACAAAATCAAAGTACTGACATTTAATTTAGGTAGGCAAAAACTACAAGGTTAAAAAATAGCTTTCTTGGATGTTAGGAGTTTATGAAAATGACACAGAGAAGCCCTTCTCCGCTCTCACTTGTCAAACACTGAACCGTTTAAAAATCGGAATGTGTGTGATGGAATTCCGCAGTCTTAAATCGGGTCATGCTGTTTCCCTTTCCCAATTAAATGGATTAGGGTGTCTCTTTAACAGATTCCTATGCGTACAATAAATCTACAAATATTAAAATACATTTCACTTTTTCATGGGAGGTAAACAGGAAATCGAACGTTAAGAAAATTGCATTTTTTTAAAAGAGATTTTAATTTCAAAACCAAAACTAATCTCTTATGTTATATTGGCTTACAAATGATACCCCCGAGATTAGGTTTGATTCACACTGTCAGATTGCGAGTGCTATAATTACCGTACGAACACCCACATCAGCAGAATAGGAATCGGATGGGTAATTGTGAACCACGTTGATGCTAGTTCGAGTATGGGGGTATTGATGCACACATGGACACAATTTTTATGCATAATCTTTTTATTTTTAGCTTGAATATCTGTAACACAAAAAAACAACAAAATATATTTGAAGATAAATGTATTCAGTTTATCGTGACTAGATTGGACATTTCCCGACGACAAAACAAACGCAATGTACCATCTCTACTCTCGGCTAATCAAGCGAATAAACGTACATCATCAATTCTGATGCGTTTTGAGTCACTGAATCAAACATTTGTCCACAATGTGAAAAATAGGATTTTATAGGAAATGAAGTGTTAAGAAAATAAGCAAAAAGAAATTTAGGTCCATCATAGTTTATATTTTCCCCCAAAATTCTGCTTTAATAGGTATAGGCCATATTTGTAAATTACATTGGAAATAGTGTTACTGGTAACATGAATCTTAAATAGCTACACGAAAGCTATTCTAACACCTGAATCAAGGATTTTAATTTATCTTGACTTATTAAATCTAGTCATTCCTCAGTTATCACTGCAGACATCATCCTCCATATTATTGCCTTCTGCAGTTTCTAATGCCCGCCAGGACAAAAATCTAGAATTTACAAGTACATACTTGACAAAACTTTTACTATCAGTTTAGCCATTGGAATGTTTGTAATAAATTTAAACAATTGTTGCAGTAATAAATACGCAAGTAGTTTGCAAAAAAAAATGTTGCACTTTATTCTAATTTATTCTAAATGCAAAGTGGAATAATTGATGTCTACTCGCACAGAAAGCTTAATGATTATCACGCAATTAATTTCTAACAGTACAAGAGTATCTCACAAAGATTTAAATACTGAAGCATACATTTTCAGCTCAGTGTATCACTTTCCCAGTGCCCTATATTCTCATGGATTTATGTTATTCTACTCATTACAAGAAGTTCTCCTGCGGGAAACCGCAAGAGGCATATCGTCTGCTGCGTAACAATCACTTGCTCTTCTGTCGGGGGGGGGGGGGGTACCTGCCCCTCCCCCTCCGGCAGGACCTGGAACAGGACCAGTGACGGAACTAGGGGCAAGTTGTTCTTCGTTACCAAACGATTACGATTGCAGGTAGTTGACCAATAATTGGTCCATTGTTCACACACACGATGAGGAAAAATGTAAATTTCCTGGTCTGTTATCAGTGGGCATGCGGCTGAAATAGAATGGGTTTACTGATTTTTTTTTTGTTATTCAAATTTCATCAATCTTCCTTTCCTGTCATACTATTATTTGTGCCTACTGGCGGAATTAGTCCATGGTCTAATGCTTCTTTTTCCAATGCCGCTACTTGTCTGCAAAAAGAAATGAAGAATTGTCAGAATCTGAATAGCAACAGAAATCAACATAATTAGGACATATCATTTGTACGGAAGTGCTGTTCACTTTCACATACCGTCTAAGTTTTATAACTTTGGATTTGAGCTCTTTGTCGTGATCTTTGATTTCAACTATTTCTTGCCATAGACAGTGCTGAGTTAGCTGCTGCTTCTGCCACCTCTGATACAGACCGCTCCATATTCCCTGTAATACAATGTTATCCAATTAAGGTTGTTTAAAAATACATTCAATAACAGGGTTTTATGAGTTTTCTGTGACGATATTTTTGCGCTTTATCTTCTTGTGGGTGTGATTTTTTTACTCACCAGGCTCTGTGGTGCAACTGACGGCCAGATGCATGCAGAGTTGGGCTCATACAGTGGGTTCAAATACTGGGTTAACACTTCTGGCCGGTTAATGTAAGACCTACATTACAAATATGGGATATTATCAGTTACTCCACGACATGGAGTGGGGTATCATTTTTATTCACCCGAGGGACTACTTGGAAAACATACCCCTCGAGCCCTGGCGAGGGGGGTATTTGTTCCAAATAGTCCCAAGGGTGAATAAAAATGATACCCCACGACTTTATGGAGTGGAGTAAAGATTTTATCTAATCACATACACATATATTCAAAAAGAATACCCCCCCTCCCCCAGCGGGGGGTATTCAGTTTTATCTAATTAATGAAATGCTATGCAAAAGGCGCCTGTGATTAAATAAAACGCTTTTACTAGAATTACACTCATGTGAATTTTTAAGAATTTCAGCCTGAACTCTATAGTATCAGTCAGTGAACATGATAAAGTCTATTGTTACTCTTTTAAAATCATTAAAGCACAATAAGTGTCACCAACATTTACTTATATTAACTCAGTTAAACCTTGTCCAATTGTACATAAATACAAGAAAACTCACCATAACGAGATTGTAGTCTCTGGTAGTCTATAGGACAGCCTTTCCGACTCATAATTACACATGAAGGTACCAAACTGGGAGGCATAGGAGTGCTGACACAGCATGATGAGAAAATCCTCACTGAATTCAAATGAGCACGGGAACTGCTGCCAGATCTATTGCAACAAAATTGTATACAAAAATGAATATTAGCTCATGAACTGACAAAAGCATTGCTTAAGAACATCGCGCGTCTAGTTGAAAATGAGAATTTTTAGAGATGAAAATGTTCACGTTTTTAACGACGACCAAATCGATCATTTATGAGTTTGAATCCTACCTGATAGACGCAGTCAAGAAAGAGGAGGAACACGGGTGCTTCTTGTTTCAGCTTGGTTGTCGCAAAAGCTGATTTAGCATTGCGTTCTGAAAACGGATGCCCGCCTTGAAGCCACTCGCGTTCAACTAGAGCTTCGAATCTGAAAACGATCCATCACCACGTTTGAAATCTGAATTTTTCTTCAGAGACATATTTTATTGGTGGCTCGTTAGAGTCACCTTAGTGGTTGTGTCGGGGGTTTTGTAACATCCTGTCCCAAGCCTTTGGCAGTTTTATGATAATTAGGCCTACTTTAACCTGCAGTTATTGGTTGGAATTTGTTTACACAGA
>JBCAUG010011215.1:0-11116 GCA_038406175.1 Haplosyllis leylae
CCCAAAACAGTTTAGGAAATATTATTGACACATGGTTTGGCAGAGGCAGATGTTGGCAGAGGCAGAGGGTGCGTGACACCCTAATGAATGCTAAAAAAATAACAAATGGAAAAAAAATAACAAATGAAAAAAGGCTTCAAGCTCACAGATATGGTTATTAGCTAAATGACATCACTGACAGAAATTTCTGGATATTATTTGACAGCCAAACTATTCAGAGTAAATTTCTGATGAAAACGCTTACTGTACTTGAATTAGTTATTTTTGTTTTTGGTCTACTGTCTTCTAAGTCAAGTGCCATATAGATCCTTTCATTTTTTTGTTGCAAACCCTGATGAATAACAGAACAATACCAAAAAAGAACACGTGCGTATTATTATGTTGTGGCACTGTTTAATCAATATCTAGGTGTTTGAAACCATCTTTAATAATCAAAAATGTCACTTTTGAAATCAAATATATAGATCCATAATTCGTTTGGGAAAAACATCTACGGAACAAACTCCATTCATTGACTTTATATACTTTATTTTAATACTTTATTTGATGAATATTACAAAAAATGTATCAGATCCACGAAAATCGATTGTGGTTTCAACTGTGCTTTTCCTAATCCATAAAACTTGACATAAATGTAATACCAAGAAAGATCATCAGTAACGACTGAAAGTGGTGACTCATTCACGGAGAAGAGAACCTTCACATAGATTAATATGCCCTCCTATGTATATGAAACCGACGCCGAATGCGTGTTGGCCATGCTCATTTCGAACATAATTGGCCCACTGACTTGAATGCAAAGTGACTGTGGTGTCTATTTGTCTGAGTCTAGAAATGAATTGAGATGTCTGGAAGGGTAATTTTTCCCAGCCTGGAGCAAATAGTAAGTTATAGTGTAGTTTTTTCCTCAGAAATCCAATTTCTAAATGAAGCAAGTCATCTCACGTGGTAAACGTAGCCATCAACAAGGACACTCATCAGTTTTCAGCCATGCAGTGACTAGAATATTTCTCATAAAACCCACGAATGACAAAAAACATTAAAATATTGTGACGAAAACGATTGCATTGAAAATCAGACACATTGTGTAATTGACAAAATTTGTTTTAATTTAATCGATTTTAAAATAATTGTCCAGCAACTTTTTCTCATTTTTAAAATAATTGATACAAGAATTTTCGTGTAGATTCATTGAAAAAAGAAGACATTTTGACCAAATATATCAGGTATACATTGGCAAAAAATTCACGAGTTTGTTTTGAGCAGTTACCTTCGTTTGTGCGGTTAGTTCCAGAATCCACAGAATTGTTACACACATCAACTCACAAATAATTTAAAATTGAAACAAAAACGTCTGGACATATTTTAGTAGTTCCCGCAACCTTGCCATTGTCATTGTCATTATTTGTACCAACAACTTGCGGTGTGTTTGCGATTCAATTTGGAAGCGGTGGCAATGGTTTCATTGATGAACTGAGTGTGTGTCTGGGTCTGGGCGGAGGCGGTGGTGGAATATCGTCACCTGATGTTGTCAAACTTGACACATTTCTCGATCTGATATGATCAGAAGACGATGACGATGAGTAACTCTGTGATACTGGGTTACACAGGCAGTTCAGTTCTTGATAAAAAAATTATACACAAAGATATATTAACAAAATGACGATTAACTAATCGATATATCTTAATGTTACTTTGAGACATTGGTATTTTGGATAATTCATTGTTACCGACCACGTACGAAGTAAGGTGATGTTTTGACTCGTGTGTGATTCTGTTCAGAGGAGGGAAGGGGGCAGGTGCCCCTCTCCCCAGGTCAGGTTGGTAGGGGACTCACCATAACCCCTTGCCCTGATTCTCCCCTGTGTCCCTCCCACCCTCCCCCCCCCTCTCTCCTCCTGCCCCCTCCCCTCCTCCCCGAAACCTGGATAGGACCAGTCTAGAATCATCAACGCGAGGAATAGGGACTTGTGGCCGTGATCTGTAATGTTCATGCGAGGTTTTTTCCTGTGTTTTTGTATGTGGAAACATTACTAACAATTTACTCGAGTTTTTCCTAAATAACACAAATCTGACATTTCTGGCATTTTTGTACAAAACTGACAACGAGGGATTTTAAAATGTTTCAGTAAAAAATAAAGTTGTCTCCAGTGGGAAATGAACTCACAACACCAACATTTGCTGGTTTACAAGTCTAATACCTTATCCACTCAACCAATCTGTCCTGCCTTGTCAGTCTCAGACTGTCAGACCCTTACAAAGTCATGTTCTATTGAATCTAGAAATGATTTACATCCAAAAAGTTAAGTGGAACATGAAACAAAATTCAGTTGAAGAGCTCCTTCTATTCAAGACTTGTCTGGGTGGCAGAGTGGTTTTAAAAGGCATTAAATTAGACTTCCAAACCTTTGAAGGTCAGTGCCATGAGTTCAATTCCCACTGGAGGCACATTATTTTTTGCTTAAACTTTTTGAAACCCCTCGACGTAAAAAAAATGCCAGAAATGTCAGATTTATGTGTTATTTAGGAAAAACTCGGTTGTCTACGAGTACATTCTCTGTCATAAAACGTACCAGAATCAGACTCGCTGCTTGTGTCGTCTGGAGTTGAACTGCAGTAATCATCTGGCAACAGAGTCAGGTAATAAGGTATCTCGCCTGAATAAACAACAGTACACGAATCAGTGTGCGTGTGTGTGTGTGTGCGCGTGTGTGTGTGTGTGTGGTCCTCCTTACCAGTGGGTAAATCTTCATGGGAATGTCTTTTGTCCTGATCCACGTCTGTGCTTTTTTGGTGTTTCGTCCTCAGTTTGTTCTGCAGACAAGGGTCAGATTCGGTTCTCATAGACAAATGTAGTTTTCTCACTGCTCTCATTTCTTGAAGCTTCTCTTCTTGCTCTCTTCTCTTCAAACTTAGTTTCCGCATTGCATCTCTAACCAGCAAAACCAATTCTCGGCCATGCAAAGTTTGGAACTGATAAGTACCTTCTCCACATTCACAGTGACTTCAAGTAATAACAAAAAATTTAATTATGTTTGATGTTAAGACGTAACCTCATGCGAATAGAAATAATTAACAACTATCTGCCGTGGGGAGATGTTGTTGGCAGGATGGCAGTTTTCTGTTACTTGAATACAGATGCTTCCTTCTGCTTTCTAAATTTCTTTAAATGTTTAACAGGAGACAGAATTACTGATGTAGATCTATATTGTCAGAATACTACCAAACTTTGCCTTCTGCCCAGCATTTACTTGCTTTCTTTGTAGTAATTGACATGTTTAATATTCTTTACATAGAACTGAAATAACTGATTCTTTTAAAACTACATACAATTTTGTTACTTTTAGAATAACTTTGGAACTGATCATTTCTCCATACCTATGTTAATACTTTGAACAGTATTCCCTCTCCTGAATCTAATTTGTCATTTAGGCATTTATTTGTTTTTAGTTACTGGCAATAGTAACCTCTTTTACTATACTGTTATTGTAAACTGAAACCAGTAAGTAGTATATATGTACATGCTAGCTTTCTCTAACATATCCCATTCACCATATAAACCAGGATCATGTTCTGTTTTAACCCTGCTGCTGCCAGTGTGACGAACATTTGGTGATGGTCAAGGAGTACTGTGTTTGTGTATATCTTAATAATATCTACACAGTACCAAGGAATTTGTTCTTCACCCTTCCTGACAAACCAGCTCCAGGAATAGTATGCCATGCAATTGTAACAAATTTGGTCAGCTTTAATCTCATCACATTCAATAGTTACTGGGCATTAATTCTGCCAAATATACGCTGCTGCAGTATTTCTCCTCATTTTGTCAAATGACATAACCCACTAACAGATCCAGGGGGGGCCCAGGTGCCCGGACCCAGTATACAATTTAGGAGCTAAATAATGAATTTTAGGGCCCTAATTTTATGTTTTTTCAAAAACAATTTCCAGCTTCATTTCTCTCAGCATGAATAGTACTTTCACATTCTTCTAGACTCACTCAACTCATCATTCTGTCCTGTTATGTACATTGTTCTACATTATATTAACTCTGTAAAGATTGAATTGAAGTATGTTTTCACACATTATCACACAAAAAATGTTGAGAATTAATAAATATTTGTATGTAAAATTGTTGAAAATTTTAACAAAAATTTCTCAGGATAGTAGGGGGATAGATATTTTGGAGTGAAAAATGCAACAGTTTCTGGGGCCCCAAATGGACTCAGACCCCTGGCTTACAAACTAATGTATCTGTAAACCTAACCAAAAGCACAAATTTGTAAAAATAGCCAGAATCTTTTATATTGAAATATATTGTGTGTAGTGTGCCTACATAAATACAAGTTTAAATTTTTGAAGAAAAAGTACCAGGAAAAGTGGTAGAATGCATATTTGACAATTAAAAATGTAACAGCTTCTAGGGCCCTAAGGTGGGCTCTGGACCCCAGCCAATATTGGCTTGTTTCACTGGCCCTGCTTCGTTGCATTGGCAAATTCTCGGAAAAAAATTCTGGGTCCCCCCCTTGACCAAATCCTGGATCCGCTACTGTAACCTGGTTGTGTCAAGCCGCAGTTGAAAAAAGATCTGTTTGTCGCTGTTGTGGAAACACACAAGGCTTATTCCGGGGGTATTGTCCTCAGACTGGTTTGAAGTGTTTGTTGGAAGGAATAAATTGTTCGCCTCTGATCCCTGGCCCTCTACAGAACTAAACTGAAATGCACCTGAAATTACCAACTTTACACAAACTATTGATATACATTACCAGCTGGCCTCCAGGGTTAGTAAATCTTGTGCTGGTCTTTGCCTATCTTCACACTTGAATTTTCTTATGTGCACGAGGGGCCATTGCATCACCTGCATCGTCTCCCTCTCCAACTGGTGTAGAATCACGTAATTGGATGTCACTTCCAGAAACATTTCTCCACTAAGACTATGCTCTCTGTGTGACGAAGTACGGTATATCCTCACAGAAAAACCACTTGGTAATTGCAGACATCCCTCTGCAACATTTCGAGAACATCATTCAGTTAAAATTATTTGTACACTGACGTATTGTGGGACTGATTGCAAGGGATTTTCCTGACAAGTTTAAAAATAGAATCATCCTTTTGTTATTGTTATGTAATCAAGCAAAGTACCATCTTTGATATTGGTATTGATATGCTTGTATTTCAATTTGCATACAGACATTCTAGTTTTTTACGATAAGCATTTCTGTCCCATCTGGCAGATCTAGATGTGATTTTCTATTCCTTATTATAGTAGATGTCATTCATTTAATGAAGCATACATATTCTCGCAAGGGTCAGCAATCATAAATAATACCTAACTGTAAAATTTAATTGTGATATTTCTTTAAAATTACATTGTATTTCTGACAGATCTGTCAGATTTCCTTATCGTGAAAAACTCATATGGCACTGTGACGATTGGAATACTTTCAACAATCGAGTTTTCCCTTTATGGTAGGTTAGTTCATTTAGCAAATTTGTTAAATTAGTTAAATGTAATTGAAACTGGTGGTAGTGACAACTCCATGTGAGCAATGGTGAATTTACTGTGGGTAGTAATAAAACATTCACTTATGGATAGTAATTCAACATTTAACAAATTAATTGAGCATGGATGCCAGCCATAGTGAATTTACCATTGCTCATTTGGATTGATCAGCACCACTAGTTTCAATTGCATTTACCTAATTTAACAAATTTCCATTAAGGGAAAACTCGATTGTTCCTACATCTGGTAACGCAACACTTTACAACAATCAACAATTAAATTTGCTTATTTGTGCTTCGTGCAGAGTTCAGTTAATTGTCTTTGGATTCTTTTTCATCAAAACCAGAAACTGAAAAGAGCTAAAGGGTACTTCTAATTTAATCATCTCTGGTTGAAGCAAACTGACAGAAAATAGGAAATATTCCAGTCTAGTAAATTGAACTGCAAAAGCTTTCTTCTGTGTCTGGTACAAAAGAAACTCACATCAGATTTCTGATGAATTTACGTGTCATTAATATAAAATGTGGGTCAATTACTGTTTCAGACAATCATCAAAATGGTTCGGCTGATTTCGACTGTATTTGAGTGCCTTCTCTACATCTCAAAAAAAGAGTTGGACTGTGCAGAACTTTTGCTTGTAGTTCATTGTATACTTCATTGCATCTAACAGGGAAAATCGATTAATTTTATTACAAAATCGTTGAATGATACAGTCTGTGGTGAATGTTATATTGTGGTGAATGTTTTATTGGCATCATTCTTCACACCGTGCGGATTGATTCGTCTATGGGGTGATATTAGGTGGAACCGACATGGAGCATGAGGACGGACCAAGTCAATTTACAAGCAAAATATATATGGACAATTCTTTCGGTTACTTATACTGAATAGAGGTTTCCCTCAATTCCATCTCAAGAGGATAATCTAATTTAACAAATGTTGGAATAGACTATGAAAAAAGTCCTTTCTTATCTGATCACTTTCCACTACAGCTGAAATGACATCTGAAGTAAATTGTTGTGGTTTGAACTTATTTTGGGTAATTGATTTTATTAAAACGAATTCAGAAAAAAAAACTTCAATATAAATTTTACTACTCTTTTACCTTTTGGTGCAAATTCCATGTTGGTGGGCGCTGAACATTTTCGGGAACCTTTGTTCTGGATGATCCACTTATCCAATATGTACGGACAATCATAGCTTGGTAAATCCAGACTCCCTCCGCACTGATGTAGTGATCGCCTGGGGTCCTGGGTCAATGAATTGTAGGATTTGTGCGACATATTCCCATTAATGGAATCTCTGAAGATCGAGTTCGTGCTGTTGTGGTGATAACTGAGCGGTTCCTTGCTCGTCAGCAGCTTGATGGCGCACATCCATTGTTTGAGTTCATGTTCCGTCTCAGCACCGATTATGAGCGACGCATGTCCCTTTCGAGTCACAGTGAACGCAAAAGGAAAGCTCTTCGACTTTTTGTATTCGACAGTGCTGCATGAACTGCGAAGATCTAGCACATATTTGTCGCAAGATTTCTTCGATCTATCAGTCCAACTTTCTTGTGAACTGTAAATTTCGAGACGGGATCCTTTTTCAATAGTATTGTCTCTCAACACTAAGTACCTCTTTTGCCAGGTCTGAAATAGTTGGGTAAAATTGTTTAGTTCAGTGAACGAAAATAGTTTTTCCTATTTGGGCAAACTATTTAGATTTGGCTAACTGCCTTAACAGAAAGTAAATCCTCATTACAATAAGTTCACTTTACCATACTGCTGACAATAACATCAACAAAGATAGATACGCATACGTATGACAAACGTTTAAATTTTTCCCTTGATATCTCGATTACTTCATTACCGACCACGTACGTAGTACGAGAGGAGGTAATAGTTTCACAGGTGTTTGTCAGTCCAAGATTTTTAAAAAAAAATTTTAAAATTGTTTTTTTTTAAATTTTTTTTTGGTGGACATAATTCCCCTGGAATAGGTTTGTTACGCCGCGGTCGGTATGCCTCTTGCGTTCACGCAGGACTTTCTTGTATTATTTTTTCATCCATAGTTGGATATTACTATTTCAAATAACGGAACTTTAGACAAATAAGTAGAGCTGCTTTTAAAACAGTAAACAAGGAAGCCATTAGGATTTACACAGTGTTGTGGTAATGTTTTAGTTATGTGTTTTTGAAGTATTAATGAATTTAACTTTCATTGATGATTTGAATACTTCTGAAATATTGTGTATTAGTATTTTTCAGTCTGCATTTGGATTCATGCTGAGGAGTGTCCTTAAGTACTTCCTGTGGGATATCATTGAAATCCAGGAGTGTCCATAAGCATTTCCTGTGAGGTATCATTAAGATATTGGAGTGTTCATAAGCACTTCCTGTTGGGGTATCATTAAGATCCAGGAGTGTCCATTAGCACTTCCTGTGAGATATCATTAAGACTCAAGAGTGTCCATAAGGACTTCCTGTGAGATCATTAAGATCCAGGAGTGTCCATTAGCACTTCCTGTGAGATATCATTAAGACTCAAAGAGTGTCCATAAGGACTTCCTGTGAGGTATCATTAACACTTAGGAGTCTGTAAGCACTGTATGAGGTATCTTAATGCAAGCAACACTTCCTACCTCCGTGGTGTCCAGGGAGCAAATGACTTACAACCTCTATTGGATTTAGAGTATAGTATTTTGAAGGAGGGAGCAATCTGGATGATAAAAATGTAGTCAAACAAGGATGCCTTTCAGTCAAAGGCATATCATATACGTAACACAAACATCACAGAAGCATTTACAAGAGACAGAAATATTTTTAAAATTTTGACCTTGATATTGGATACCCTTGAGCTTGACCTTCAGATGATACAATGATATAGAATAAAGATTAGACAAAATATGACATTCATTCATTTTATATTGATCTTGACCCAGTGAATCCATGATTCAACTATGACCTAGATATGATCAAGATGTATCTGTCCTCTGAAAATGAAGTTCCTAACTAAATCTGCTCAAATGTTACAGCTTTACACAGACAGACCTGTGTTAAACTATTACCTATCCGCATACCAGGGTGATAAAAAGATTGTATACATAGATCTATCTAATTCTACTCATTTGATTGTAAAATGGGAAAATTTCCCTGTAGATTGCAAGTGATTCCTCACGTGCTCACACACTTCAGCGCATTAGAGGCGTCAAAATTCGGAGCTGACGTTGAAAAATACCTTTATCCTTAATTTAATATTCGTTGGCGGCCTTTTGATGTGTAGGTATCCTTTCTTAACAACATCCAATTCCTCAATAAACCCTTTGTCTTCTTTTAAAGTTTCTTTTCCCTGATCCAGCTCGGACATCCTCACCATTTGCAGTCTTTCAGAATCAGTTACATAAGAAATTTTGCTTGATTCACTTATCTCAGGAACAAAATCCACAAGAAACTACCGTTCGATGAAGTGTATTTCATCTCACCATGTAATGAATTGCCCATCGTATAAAATAGGTCTTCTGTAACAGTTCTTCAAAAACTGAATGGCAGTTTCTCTTTAACATGGTTTACGAGAGTAATGCTTTCCTTAATATATATTTTGATTATAATTAAATGTCCATCCATCTTGTTGAAGAGTGTGCTGTACATTTAAGCGTGAGTCCGTAACGCAATAGACACAGATATATATTTTTTAACGCGGGCGTCGTGAAGCTGGCATGCAGCTTCATTCCGTCTCTACAAAACCTTTTTACACTCGTTAAGTTTGCGAAGTTTTCAAACCAGAATAAGTGGAAATATTTCTTCCCAATGTTCTCTAATACCATCCCTCTAATCGGTTTTCACAAACACACAAAATTGCTCGTTGCCTATTTCTCCCTTCGGAGCTAACCTGACATGTGCTGGTTAGATGATGTTTAATCTGTTCATGCACCACGTTTTTCTTGCACTTACATGGTTGAGTTAGATGATTTAGCCCTTCCTGCCCCAGCCGTCGATTAAACCGAGAATCGATGTGATCGTGACCGAAAAAAGTTGCATTTTGCTCTGAGTCCATTCTGACAGAGACCGAAAAAAGTCACCTCAGTGAAAATTGTTGCTCATGGTAGTACAGACCAGCATTTTGCTCTAGCTAGGGTCATCTTGATTTCCAAGATCCTTCTAGTTATTGGTTGTCTGTAATATCCCACCCACCACTCCAGAAAAACCCCCTCCCCAATTGTGTAAATCTAAGTGGCCAAAGAGTACCCAATCTATTTTCTACTACAGTTAATTCCCCCATTCAGCTCTCTTGAAGGAGTAGATAGTCTATATTTGCTTGAGTGTTCTTTTTGCACCTTTTAGGCTTCTTGTTCTCCATGGTTTTCCTTTCAACTGAGTTACTGGGTGCTGTTTCAATTTCATTTCATGCCATTTCAGTTCCCTAGTCTAATGTGAAGGCACATGCTGTTTTAAGTTCGTTTCATTTTCGATTCAGTTGGAGCCAATGCTGTTTCATAGAAAACTCAGTCCAAAGGAAAACCATGGACAAGAAGCAGAAAAGGCGCAAAAAGAACACACAAGCAAATATAAACTATTTACTCCTGCAAGAGAGAGCTGAATTATTGGGGGAATTGACTGTAGTAGAAAATAGATTGGGTACTATTTGGCCCTCGCACCCCTCGCACCCTTTGCACCCTTCTCACCCCTCTCACCCCTTCACACCCTGTGCACCAGATGTTACCTCTTTGGGGTGTGAAGGGTGCGAGCCACCTTGTGAAACTTTCACTGCCTGATATATTTCCTCTTTCTCCTTTGCTGGCTGGTGGTTTTCTATGAAACGGCATTACAGTCACTCATCCACAAAAGGCCTTTGTAGGTCCCCACCATGGGTCCAAAATTTCAGGGCAAAAATAGCCAATCAACCACTAATGTGACTCTAACGAGCCACCAATGAACAAGCAAATATCAATTATTTACTCCTGCAAGAGATAGCTGAATTATTGGGAGAATTGAATGTAATAGAAGCAAGGTTGGTGAATATTTGGCCATTAAGATTCACGCAATTAGGCAGGATATTTTTAGAGTGGTGGATTGAGTACTTTAGACTTTGGCTGCTGAGACCGTTTACTCTCACTACCATTTCTGAATACCACTCGAAAGGAAATCCATCAGACCGCAATCCAAACAAAATAACTAAAAAAAAGGCCAAAATGGCCAAAAAAGGCCATAAAATGTCTTCATTTGAAAAAAATTTCACTTACACAGATTATCTCTTCAGGCCACTTGTGTACACAGAAATGACCAATTTTTTAGTAGGATGTAAAAAGTGACGAAACGAAAAATTTTCCGATTTCTTTCTAGTTGTTTTTTGGTTTGGCATAGGGGCAGGGATGTTATTTAAGTGTTCCATTTCCATTTACAGTGATATGATAAAAAATAAAAAAGTTATTAAGTGAAAACGGACCGAAAGTCACCAAAATTTTGGCATTTCTGATAAAGAATATGATTTTTTAAAATTTTAACCTTTTGATTTACAACTTTTTGGGTGATATTTGTTTAGTTCTATTTAGAACCTTTATTTTGGTACCTATTTTTAAAATATAAACTAATTTTTATGAAAGTTATTCAACTTTGAAAAATAATGATTTTT
>JBCAUG010011226.1:0-11116 GCA_038406175.1 Haplosyllis leylae
TTGGATCCCTGTATCAGTTCAGACACGGTATTAAACGCCATAGAGCGGTTTGCCAGGTCTTTGAGCATTTACATATACAAGAGATTTATTTTCAATATGTATTTTATTTGACATAAAATAGCATATGAATTTAAGTATTTGAATGATTTAAGTCTCATTAAAATGAATTGTAATTATAAATAATAAATCAAGAAACATACAGAGTAATCCATCTATCAAAACAATTTCAACTGTTTACTATGATGGCATTACATCAGGTTTAAAAACGTGCTTTTTTGATATCATTTGAATACAAATTTTTTGTTGTTGATCACCTCTTCTTTACTGTATGTAATTACCGCCCGCATCTGCAGGATGGGGAAAGTAATGTTTTCAGTCTGTTCACAGGAGGGGGGGGTGGTACTCAGTCCCACAGCTGGGGGGGGGTATGCCTCTTGCGTTCACGCAGGAGGACTTTCTTATATTAAGTATAAATATGCCTCATTTATGAACCGTATTTAAAAATTGATGAAATGTTTGCGAAAGCATTTTACAATATATCCCAAATAAATCCGAGAGAAGGCAGCAGCAGCTACCGCAACATAATGATCATCCGGGAGATAGCAGCATACACAGGGATTTGTTAAAAGGGGCTCTTCTAGTGATATTTAATTTCCTCAAAACAATGCTATCAGCATGGAATATAGCACTTAAACTAGAGGAGATCAAAATTGAAAGGACTGAGCATGAAAAATTAGAAAAAAAGGACACTATAATTATCAAATACCCTGGCGTTCTGAATTTCTTTGTGTGTTCTTGTTGGCAGTTGAGAGAACAATAGAATTTTCTACAACACGCCCGCTTATAGGCTGATGGGTGTAAAATATTGTGGGAGAGATTCATAACCGTGGGTCGGGAAAACGTCTGTTTCTGTTTTATTCCTGCTTCTGTTGCAATCACATACGAGACAGTACCATAAATGTTATTAACATGTCCGAGCTAAAACCCTTACATGTTTTTTAAAGAAAACACTTTTGGGATATGTCTTGGAATGAATTTTTAATTTTTATGTATCTTAGAAACATTTTTTTAAAGAAACATTTAAGGGATATATTTCGGAAACATTAATTTTTAAAAAACGTAAGGAATGTATCTCAGAAATGTTATTTTAAAATAATGTTTACGAGATAAATCCCTTAATTTCCAGATCCCTTAGGCATTATTTTAAAATAACATTTCCGAGACACATCCCTTACATGTTTTTTTTTTAAAAATAATGTTTACCAAATGGATCCCTTAAATGTTTCTTTAATTAAAAATTCACTCCAAGACATATCCTGTAAATGTTTTCTTTAAAAAACATGTAAGGGTTTTGGCTGGGACATGTTAATAACATTTACAGTACTGTCTCGGTGTTCGCAACAGAAACAGGAACAGACGTTTCTCCAACTCAAGAGGAGTGGAAAAATATGTTTGCGAAGATATTAAAATGACCAGCTATGCTGAGACTGTCATTAGCTAATTCGAAACAAGAAAGTCCTCCTGCGTCTTCGCAAGAGGCATACCACCCGTGCCACACAACCGCCCTGTTCCTGTACAGTGGGGGGGGGCGAGATACCCCTATTCTGGGCAGGGGTACCCTATTCTGACCAGGGGGTACCCTATCTTGACTCTGGTGGTGTCCAGTGAACCATTCTCTGGAAGGGAAATGGAACTCAGAGACAGGGGTACCCCCCCCCCCGAAGGGACATGGGACCAGAGGCTGGGGTACCCCTGAAAGGGACATGGGACCAGAGGCTGATGTAACCCTCCACCCTCGTGGACAGACAGACACCTGTGAAAACATAACCTTCCCGCATCCTTCGGAATGCGGGCGGTAATAATCTAAAATGATAAAAAGTCTAGCAAAAAGTAGACATTATACTTTTTGTTGAGAAAAAAATTGAGACAACTATGAATGAATGAAAATGTGTTTAAAAAAATCAAAATGGGCGGTTCAAGTATTTCTTAGATATTGAATTTAATGTGAAGCGTCTCACATTAAGCAGCAAGAAGTGAACCATGAATTCGTGTCGGAGTGTGACCATCACATTTGCCCCTATCTACGGTAATGAGCCCGTGTTATATGAGACAGAACACACTCCTACAACCCGCACACTGAAAAAAAGAAAGTTTTTTACTCGAAACAACAGCAAGTTAAATGAAATTAAATGTGGTTATTTCTTGGCAAAAAACACAGAAAATGAGATAAGCCATATATGTAAAAGTAACCTTCACCCTCGGGTGCCCATTGGTGCCCACTCCTCACCAGGAGGAGCCCTTAAACTGTAAATTCAATTCAAACCAGGATTCCACTCGATTCATCCTTGGTTTGGTTTGATTGTACTAAACCAGATCCATGTTGGACATGGGGATCGCCATTTTGGCAGAGGTGCACTGTCACTAGAAATGTTTGCTTGGTTTCACTTGATAAAATCGAGCTTTCCCTACTAAAATAGATCATTCTGCCAACATTTTCAGAATTATACTGGTTGAATACTATTGGATTAATTGTTGAATTAAATCTTTCATTAAAGATTTGGCAAAGATTTCACAAGGTTTTGGTAAAATATATTGAGTGCATGGTAAATATTTATCAAATATCTGACAAAGCTTTATTTAATGATAAAGTGTCACACTATAAATGATCCCTTGTCTGTTTTACCAAGCAATGAGCAAGATCTTGGTCATGAAACACTTACTTGTTTTACCAAGTATGCAAGGTGTATGCATGACATTGTGACTTCTCTGCATTGGCAGACTGGTCTCCAAAACAGACAATGTCATGCAACTTGCACACTTGTATGTTTTCATGACCAAGATCTTCAATTCTGGAAACATTGGCAGAATGACCTATTTTAGGAGGGAAAACTGGATTAAGTCATGATTGAACTCATAGGGGGGAGGGGTGGTAATTCTGGGGGACAGGCAGTAAGATTGTCAACCATTTGTGATAACAAAGCGACTGCTAACGCGTACTCATCTAAATAAACAATTTTATAGTGTTTTTTTTTTCTTCTTCAAATGTTCAGTCCATACACAAAACAAGGGCCTGAGTCTGTTTAGTTACAAAATTCAGGTTGAAAAGGCCAAATTGAAAGAAATAAAACGTGAGCGTGAGTGGATTAGAGAACAATGATGGGTAACGGAGAGTTCAGCAAGCGTGATGTCCTGCAGGATCCCAGCATTTACTTTTACGATCTTTACAGGACCCCGGGTGGAATTTTCTGGGAAGGATTTGAAAAACCTCCGCCCAAAATTGATTGAACATCGCACAGAGCAGTGGCAGATCCACGATTTCCCAGACGGGGGCGGGGAGGGGGGGCGCCAACCTCCAAGGTGGGGGCACCAACCTATTATTTGGCCAATTTTTTCCCGAAAACTGCATGAAAATAAAAGAATTTGGACCCAGCGGTGTATTAAAAAATGCTCAGTCAATGTGTAGAGTTTGGAGCGACATCTACTGTACTCTTTGCTATGTGCATGTCTGAATGTTAAGTTATTTGTTGGGGTGCCCTCTTGAGATCTTCGTCATTTTTCACTTTTCTGGATGTTTTTGGCTTGTAAAGTTTTTGGCATGGAGAATTTACAACTTCATCCTGCATTCTTTTACAATAAAATCACATTGGAGGACACTGAAAAGGTCAGTTTTCATGATATTTGTTCATAGTTCAAGCTGTTTAAATAATTCATTAGCCATGTGCTGTAAGTATCCAATATGACCTCTTTGGGATGGTGTGATCTTCGTGTGCACTTGGCTAATCATTGTACATTTTCCAGACCAATATTTCAGGATCTAAGTCATGTTCTTCATCAGGTAATGGTAAAATTGTAAGAAACCATTGATTGCAAATGTGTTAACAATACAGAAACATCAGAACCACCAAACAGCACATGCTTGGTCTAGATCTATTTCATCATTTTTCCTTTTCAGGTTGATATCTATCTAGAGTTGGGAAACGACAGGGACTTGTCTCTCAATAAATTTTCATTAGTTTTTGCTAATAAACTGTCACATTTTTCATGAAGATGATCTTCATTTTATCAAGTAATTTCACTTAAACTTAGATAGGTAGATAGATAGACCCATAGCAAATAGTAACATGTGCATAGTTAATATTTCTCAGGTAATTTTCACATAATCTGGTAATGAAAGGCACAATTTCCTGTGATACTTGTTGTAGTCGTCTGTATTGAATCCTTTAATAAATAGCCACAAATTCCAAAGATTTTTTTGTTATGTACTGAAGCAAAACTAGAAGAACCTCTCTCATTAAGGAACAAGTGTAAGTGTAGGCATGCAAGCAGGCAAGCAAATAAGTAAGTAAGTGTGTTTCTGTGATCTTTGCTTGAGAGATAGAGAGAGTGCTAGACACAGAGACAGACTATGTGTGTTCTTCACTAGAGAGGCAGAGAGAATAACAGAATGACAGAGACAGGGACAGAGTTAAAAATGTGATCTTCATTAACTCAAACTCTAACTATTCAGACTGGTTCTGAATTGTAAAAATATTCATGACATAGAATGCAGGACAAAACATTTTGAAACTATGTTGTGTTTCAAAATGAAGGGACAGCTGTGCACAAATGGTAGACTTAAAGTTACATATCCCACATCCAAATTCTATGGCATCTATTGAGGATACCTCCCCTGTTAGTCTTTGGTTAAAACTAGAGTTGATGGTGATCTGAGAAGAACTTCTTTGGACTGCATTCGAATGATTAGCATAGTTAGATATGCAATATCAGAGGGACAGATTGAAGGTATTCCTTAATTTGTTGGTGTCCTCTATATATCATCTGGCATTTTGCCCTCAGTGGCTGGATGATGAGATTGAAGGTATTCCCTAGCATGTTGGTTTTCTGTCTTTTTTTTACATTCATTACATTGGTAATGAAAGAAGGACATTTAAAATAAAGTAGGATAATGGGGAATTAGAATAAAGTAGGATAATGGGGAATTAGAATAAAGTAGGAATGAATAAAGGTTCATTTTAAAGCTTTAAAATGGGTTTTGCTCGACCAAATAGTTGACAACTGCATGGGGTTTGATGTTGATCAATGCATCAATGTTGCCTTGGTGTCACATGAGTGACCCAGTTACTGAGTGACATAATAGGTCACTTTGGTTTGAATTTCGTTTACATAAAGATAACAACAAAGATAAAGATAATAGAAAAGTGAACGATGACCAGGTACAGTTGAGAGAGGAGTTAGAAAAATTAACAACTATAGATAGATTAACATCTGATGAAATTATAGGTGGTAATCTAACATCAGATGATGAAGCAGAACCTGAAGTGATGCATGGGCCAGTCATGAATGATGGTGTAGAAATTTCTATTCATGCATCTGATGATGAGGAAGAATTTGCAGATGAGGCAACAAATGGTACTGAACCAGGTGAAATACCTTCCAGTGGAGAGGATGATGATGATGTGAATGTCAATGAGTTTGGCAAAGTTGTGTCGAAGGTGATCAAGGCCACAAAACAAGATAAGTCTAAACAGTCATCAAAGAGCTCTCGATCTAGACTTGACAAATTTAAACATTTATGTGATGATCCAGATTTCTCAGAATTACTGAGTGAAATGATGGATGCTAAACTAGCAGGTCAATGTGAGAGTGAACACAGATGATTCCAGGACAAAATCAGCTGACCGTGGTTGTCATAGTAGTGAGCACGAACATAATCATGATAAAGTGTCAAAGTCGAAGAAAGGTACATTTGGTAACTTCACTGAAACCCCATTAAGACCATCCCAATTGATGAAATCACCCTCTGATACAACTATCTATTCACCTGGGCTAATGAAAATAGGTAGTAATGATGAAATATCATTGGTTGATAACATTTCAAATTTTGTAGATCAAATAAGATTGGATAGATGGAGAAAGGAGGCAATCACATACCCAAAACCAGTCTTCACCAATGAGACCAACGTCTTCAGGGCAAGGTCAGAGGCAATTGTCAACTTCCCCAGCAAGAGCAACTCCTAGTTTGGACTCAAGAAGGGTGGTGAACAGAGACAATATGCCTACTGCTGAAAGGGTCACAGATCAACTACTAGTCCAGGCAGAGAAATTTTGAGCCAAGATTGAAGCTCCTAAAGGTAAACCTTTTAGTGAATTATTGATGCCTTATGACTATGACAAGTTGAAAATAAAATTTGTTAAACCTGAAGGATTAGCACCATTGGATAGCAAAATACTCTTCTTGAGAAATTTTGATCAAGATGATGAGTTTTTTCATGTCACCAGTCAGATTGAACCTAGCCTTCGTATAAAAATAGAAAGGGGTGAATTTATTGCCTGGAAAGGTTATTACCTCGAGATAGATCTTCTATGGGAGGTAGAGGTGATGATTTGAAAAAGCAATTGTTCCAACTCATCATTCAAGGTACTGGAAATTTTCTTGAACCACCAGTACCAAAGACAGGAAATATTAATGGCATCAAGAAATGGGACCAAGCATTCCGTGTTTTTGCAGCAATATATACACATGCTAACCTAGAAAGGGCTTCCAAGATTTGGCAGTATGTGTATGTTATCCATACTGCTGCTGCAGCCAATCCATGGGACAATGTGTACTATTATGACATCAATTTTAGAGAATTAATGGCAAGTAAACCCTGGAGAAGTTGGGGCAAGACTTACACACAGGGATGGAATATGGCTTTCATTAATAGCAGCTCAATTGTATCAACATTTGGACAGAATGGTCATCAGTCATCCAATCCAAATTTCAACAATAAACAAAAAAGTTGGAAAGATGAATGTTGTTGGAGATACAACAAAAATAAGTGCAAGAAAAGTGGTTCAGATTGTAATTATGACCATAGATGCACCTATTGTGCTGGTTGGAACCATGGGTTTTTCAACTGCAAGAAAAGATTGAATAAACAAAAGAGAATAAATGGGAATGGCTCCGGGAGTAGTGGTGCTATGAACCTTGTTTGAATTTATGAAAACTTATAAATTCTTGTAGTTGTTATTAATTTCAGATGAGATCCTTTACTTTGAGAATTTTGACTTGGATACAATAAAGACACCAGTGAAAGTTGATGTACTTAGGAAGTTACTAATAGAATCCCAATATGATAAGGATGAAACCAATTTCCTTTTGGATGGTTTCACTAATGGTTTTAGTATTGGATATCAGGGGCCTGAGGATGTCAAAATAGACTCCCCAAACCTAAAATTCAGAGAGGTTGGTGATACAGTGACTCTCTGGAACAAGGTTATGAAAGAAGTAAAAGAAAAACGGTCCTTTTAAGAATGTTCCTTTTGGACATTATATACAGTCACCCATAGGCTTAGTCCCTAAGGATGGAGGTAAGGATACAAGATTGATCTTCCACCTATCTTATCCAAGGAGCAAAAATCTATCAGTAAATACCAATACACCACCTGACATATGCAGTGTGAAGTATCCTGATTTCATTGATGCAATACAAATCTGTATCAGAGAAGGGAAAGCATGTAATATAGCAAAATCAGATATGAAATCAGCTTTCAGAAATTTAGGTATTTTGAAAAAGCATTGGAAATATATAGTCATGAAGGCAGTATCCCCAATTGATGGGAAAACATATTATTTTATAGACAAGTGTCTCCCATTTGGTGCATCCATCTCGTGCACATTTCCAGAGATTTAGCAATGCATTGAAACACATTGTTCAATGGCACACCAAGAAGAATTTGGTAAACTACCTAGATGACTTCTTATTCGCAGCTCTGATGAAATTACTCTGTAATCAACAAGTGAATGAATTCCTTAGGGTGTGTGAGCTCATATCCTTCCCAGTATCACTGGAGAAAATGTTTTGGGGAACCACAAAGTTGGTCTTTTTAGGCCTATTGATTGACACGGTGAACCAATGTGTTTGTATACCAGTGCATAAAGTTAAGAAAGCAGTGTCATTGATAGAAGCAATAATCAACAATAAGAGTAAGAAAGTTACTCTTCATCAGCTACAAAAGGTCTGTGGATTTTTAAACTTCTTGGGCAGGTGTGTCATTCCTGGAAGAGCTTTTACCAGAAGGTTATATACATACACTGGGAATCAACAATTGAAACCACATCACCACATTAAGCTTAACAGTGAAATGAGAGATGACTTACAGATGTTGCTGACCTTTTTGTAGCATCCATCTGTATTCTGTAGACCCTTCTTAGACTTTTCTAAGACATTGTTGGATGAAATCGATATGTTCAGCGATGCTAGTGATGTAATTGGCTTAAGAGCATTTTGTGGTTCAGCTTGTATGACTCAATGTTGGTCAAGCTTGTTCACTCAGAAATTTAAGCCCAGTATAGCATACCTGGAACTGTATGCTGTGACAGCAGCAGTACTGGCTTGGATACACAAATTCAGAAATAGGAGGATTTTCCTCTTTTGTGATAATAACAGTGTAGTCAACATGATAAATCATACAACCACATCATGCAAAAACTGTATGGTTCTAATCAGGATAATTGTCTTAAAAAGACTAATTGAGAATGTGAGAATTTTTGCTAAACATGTGAAAGGTTCCAAAAATACTTTTGCAGACAGTTTGTCAAGGAATAAGTTGATGTATTTTCATCGGCTTTGTAGGAAAAAGGATAAGGTCATGGATGTGAAGCCAACAAAGGTACCAGATGCAATCTGGCCTATGGAAAAGATTTGGAAATATTAATTTGTCTTATTTTGTAGGACAAAGGCCAGTGTGCAGAGTTAATGATGCAGAGTCTAATGCAGTGTACAGATACCTAAAGTACTGAGGAATTGATTGACATTGTCCTGATTTACTAATATTAGTTGTTTACACTATATCAACTTCATCATCAGCACACATTAAGTTGCATGTACATACCATCACATTGGCTTGGTGATGTCCTAATATTAGGATATTGGATGTTTCAGTGATGCATATATTTTGCCATCATGATTAAACCATTTTACACTTGACACGTATCTAGGTCAAGGGGTGGTGTTTCATAATGAGATGATGTCTTTTGGGACTCAAGTGTTTTAATCATGATAATGTGTATATTATCTGAAGCAGATTACTATATCAGTAAATTATGATCGCTCCATCATACATTGTACCCTGCAATAAATATTACTACTTGTTTCAGGACAAGTTGCAGCTTACGACCGCTGTTTAATCCTTGGAGATGAATTCTGTAGAAGATCCTTTGAACAATATTTTAAAGGTTGGAAATGTGAAGACTACAACAGCTACGTCAAGGTGCATTTTGATGTCCAGGGATTTTATTCATCCCTTCTGCCAGACAATCCAAGTGTCATCAGTCAGATGAGCAATTTATTGATTAATGCTTTGAAATGTGTCAATGGTGAGAAGAAGCAATTGCCTTTACCTAAACTTATTGTAGTTGTTGTTGATGCAGACCTAGCTGAAAACATTTGTCAATACATTGGGAAGTGATCTTACGAAGCAGTATGGTAGAATTCTTAATTTTATAATGGCAGAGTTTGAAAAGATTCTCTCTGCATACAAGGAAAATCTACCTGCAAAATGCTTGAAATCATTTGGATACCCTCACTTCCTCTGGATCCAACTGCCTTTTCATGATAACTTTCAGGACAATAATGAATGATCCAAGTTCAATAGAAGCTTGGAGGAGGTGACCAAGTTCCACAATAATATGGATACCTTACCCTTGAAGAAGGTGTGGGATGCTAAAGATGTTTCCCTTTTCTTGGGCGACTTCTACAATCATTTCACTACCTCAGGTTTCAAGGCACAATGTGAAGTTGTTGATAGAATGGCTCAGTACTATGACAGTGTCATACTAAAAAGTATAATCAAATCAAAAAAATCAGAAGTCCAGAGATGTCGCCTTGAAGCAGTCAGCTGGTCAAAAAGACTGCTTCCGTTGGCAGAACCCTGCAAATAGCATGGAATTTGACGATGCTCAATGTGTCAGATTCTGCACTCTGCCACCACCACCGCGAAGATATTATCTACTACTTACAACATCAACATCTTAGGTTCTCATATTATGCCTTATCCAGCTTAAATCTCATTGTTACTTGTTTAACATTGTTACTTATTTCACATGACAGTACAGTCATGTTTCATTGTTATGTATAAATTTCTTCATATTTGTGTACTATTCGTACTGTGATATGTTTATATGTCTCTTGTTTGTGTTTGGGATAAAATTACCTACCCTGTAGCCAATTTTTGTGGCTGGTTATGCACACAAACTGCAATCTTATTTTACAAAGTTTTATCCTAATACATACTATACTGTGTGATTCTACATGTTCATTTACATGTATTGGACGCTTTGCATCTGTTGTCAACTGGAACCATTGTTGTGATGGTTCTGTGCACTATTTATATAGTTTTGTTTGTTGGAAATTGAAATAAAACCCTATTTTACTTCATTTTCAGTTTTGTCATAATTTTGGGGAGAGTAAAATAGAACAAAGTAGGATTAGATAAATAAATAAATAGAATAAAGGAGGAATAAATAAATAGAATTGGATGATTGAATTGAAATAGGAATAAATAATGAGGAATAGATAAATAAAATAGGATATATAAAGTAGGATAATGAGATAACAGTAGCATAATAAAGTATAAGTAAGATGATAAAAGCCCAGATGTAACACATCCGCAACTATTATTTGATGCATGGTAGGCAGTTTGTCAGAATTTTGTGGATACAAAATGCAGCATGGCAGGTTGGATTGAAGCAGTCTGTAATTAATTGATCTTCTCGCTTGCTATTCATTTAAGAGAAAAGCAAGTGGTTTGTAAGAAACTTGTGGGTGCACAGTAAGACATAGCAAGTGGGACATTAAAGCAGTCTGTAATTAATTGATATTCTGGCTTGCTGTACATTTCAAAAGATAGAGTAAAAGATTTTAGAGATAAAGAAAAGATAGACCAGAATAGTTCATAATTAGTTTATTGTGATCTTTGTGAGATAGACAGACAGAGAGAGAGAGAGAGAGACAGACAGACAGACAGACAGAGACAGACAGACAGACAGAGAGAGAGAGACAGAGAGAGAAAGAGACAGAGAGAGAGAGACAGATAGACAGACACTCACTTTTGAAGTGAACAACAAGCCAGA
>JBCAUG010011237.1:0-25347 GCA_038406175.1 Haplosyllis leylae
ATATGACACCTGCTGAACTGTAACATTTCAGTTTTTAGGCCATATTAAATACAGTAATATAGCACTGAACATTTGCATAGGAAATCAGAACTGTAGTGTAAATTTTGCACATTTTAATATCTATTTCAAGTAAAAAAACACATAACTGAAGCAGATATAAGAAATTGATTGAAATTTTTCAAATTGATACGAATTTCTCGTTCTGTTTGCAATGATGTTTATCATCTAGACATGATGGCCTTTGAGGGTTTCTTTCCCTATTGTAAGTACCAGCATAAACCATGAATGCCTAATTGTATTCATACATGTTTATAATTTTACTATCTTGCTATTGACAGGAACAAAAGAACTACCTTCTTTACTGTTCATCAGTTCCATTTTGTTTGCATTCTAGTTTTGACCCAAATTTTTCTTTTGACAAAACTCTGTCAATGATCAACATGACAAATTAAATGGAAAGAAAAACATCACCATTCTGTTTGGTAGCATAATCTAAAATACTTTGTGGCCTCTAATCAGATCTGACAGATCTTTAAGTGAATTTCTAATCCTTGCTATTGTGTGTATTAATTTATTGATGAAGCACACACAATCTAGCAAATATCGAAAATATTAAATATATAACTCTTACTTTTAAATTTTAAGTTGTGATCATTCTTAAAAATTGCATTTTATTTCTGTCAGATCTGTCAGATTTGCTTGTCGTGAAAAACTCAAATGCCAAATAACCTCGCTCGAAGAAGAATTGAAAAGTACTTAATTACCAATACAGTATGGCGTGTACAGGCTCCACCTTCCTTCTCCATTGGCACCATCTTTGCAAGTTTGTGATTCTGGGCCCTGTAAATATAGGTAAGCATCACGAAAGATAATGATCTCTGTCATATCTACGGAAACTCTTCAAAATGTCTAATCACTCATTTTCGTGAAGTTTCAAAGAAAGATTGAATATTTATTTCCAGACCTCCAAGACGAAACCGTCTTCACATTTGAAATGAATGCTTCTTCCAAAATCATAACTATCTTGCTGATTCAGCACTTGCAGATGCTCTGTTAAAGCTGGCGTTGAACAGACTATTCCTGTCACAAAAGAAATTGTAGGGTTAGGTCAAACTTTACTTTTTGTTGGTGGCAAATTTCCAGATTCAACATTCATGGTTCTTAAATTTCCAATCACCTCTACAATTTACCCTTTTAACAAGTTTCGATTTCTTTTATCACTTTTATTATAATCTTTTGGAGGACACGAGTCCTTTTCGTGGGGTCACTAATTGACTTCTTGATGTTTGCCCTGGGTCTCAAAGCCAGAGTGGATTCCTTGCTTGCATGCTTTCTCACCTGTGGTGCAACACCTGCTGACCTCTTCTTGGCAGTCAGAATTGTAGCCAAGCGTTTTTTTATCGACACACTTACATGCAAGCAAGGGACTCGAACCGGGGATCATGTGTGTGGCACAGTACATGTGTGATGTACCACCGCATATCATGCCATTCCGGTTCGGCATCCCTTCTTTTGTTAACTTATCTGTTCAAAATTGAACAAAAAATATTTACTTTGGCAGCTAGGCAGTCGATCAGGAATCCACAGAGCTTCTTCTGTCTCTTGCCTGGTACAGACTGAGTATCTATCACCGACTAGCTTATACCCTAAACATATCAAGAACCAAATGTTAGAAAAAGGAACTAATCGAGTTTTTCACAAATACACAAAATGGAAAATAATGGCAATATTGGAATCAGAGGCTTTACGTAAAAATTTGTGAAAGAAAGTCTCAAATGACGCATTTGAGAGATAATGTTATTCAGTTTAAGGTATCATTTCACTTATGATACATGACCTCCGCATTTTAATATTTGGGGTCTGTAATGCAACGTAGCTAAAAATAATCCCATATAATCACTATAAATTACCAGGATCGCAGTTGAACATTGCTACACTGCCCACTGGACTTGGTGAAGTTGTCAGAATGATCTCTCCATTGGCTGGCTGTCCTGGATACTGACAGAGAAGTTCTACACAGAAAATAAACATTTAAAAACAATAAATTTATTTCTGATTGTATCTTTAATCATTATTATTGACTGTTTTTATTTACTTTAAATTGGAATATTGTTGGAAGGATCTGACAAGAGATTTGAATAAGGTTTTCGTAAAAAAGACAACATTGGTAACGTTGACATATCTGACTTTTTTCTCAATTTTTGGGATTAATCTGGTAAAGATAATCAGCTGTGTGTGGGATGTATCAGTTTTCTGATGTGTAATTATTAATTAGTTTATTAAGGAACTAGTTTCTTCAAATATTGAATGACTGTGAATTAAGATAAGCCAAATAAGTGGTTGTCAGTTATGTCAATTTTCTGTTGTTGGTTTTTGATGAAATAGTTATCACAGATTTGACCTTTTCCCGTCCCTGCGAAAGAGGGAGCCTGTTAGTGTTGGACTAATAGTTGAATAAGTTTAGAAATTTTACACACCTCTGGTGCAACATGTTCCTCCCCATCTACCAAAGCACATGCAGGTAGAGTCGGGACTATTAGCACTGACTTGCACAGTTTGCCCTCCATTTTCACATCCTACGTTACAGGACTGATTCTGATTTGGTAAGAATGGACATTCAAAAGAGGGGAGCCCATAATCCGCAAACTTCTTGACGCAATCTGGTGGGACACTTATTGTACGAGTTCGAATCTGTGTACCTGAACCACATCTGAAATATTTGATACATTAATTGTCTTTTAACCATAGAAGTTGTAAAGTAATCTGCACAAAGTTTCAATAGGAATTGTGTATCATGCATACGTCTAAAAACTATAGAACTAAAGCTTTCTTTTACAAATTACATGAAATGTTTAACAAAATATTAGAAATAAAAAATCCCCAAAGTTACTCATAGACATACAGGTTAACTTCGAACAATCGAGTTTTTCATAACTAAGACAAGTAGACAATTTTGTATGATATTAACATGCAAAATGTAAAGTTACCTTCAGTGGGAGTTCAATTTGCAATCACTCCCAATCACTGGTTTAACATGAAAATGCTTTGCTACTAAACTAATAATCTGTCATTGCTTCTAAGTCTGAGACTTCACGATTCTTACAAAGTCATGCTCTACTGATTCTAGCTAAATCATTTAAATTCATCTTATTTGTGAAAAACTCTAACAACTGTGAAAACTATTACGAGAATGAATTCCTTACGGTTGAGAACAGCTGCTCCAAGAACCCCACTCCTTCGCACACGTGTTGTAACAAAACGATATTGTCTCCCGCTTAGTACGTTCCTTTTCCATCAAATATCTCTGTTCGGCATATGGATCAGTAACAATTGTAGTGCCACCACCACAGCCAAGGAGAAAACAAACTAAACCGCGCGCAGCACGGCCGACAGTGCGCACTACGCTCTTGATACCGCGACCAATGCTTTTGACTATTTTACCTGCAGTAAAAGAAAGCCATGGGTTGTCGTCTGGCCTTAATTACTCCAAAATCATACTGCAGATTTTTTTTACATTCGTTGACTTTTAAACTTTAATATTTATGGCAACCAATACAAAAAAGAAGATGAAATGGTGGATGCTTGATGCTATTCGGTGCTAATGTACTACAACACTGAACTCCAGTTAATTGTGCATTCAACCCTACTTTTCTCACTGTACAAAACTGCTTGTATATTTTGCAGTCCTGCCATTGACTTTAAATCTCACAATATAGACTAGTCATCTCATAATAGTGACTGCATGCCAAGAAATAGGAAATAATTGCTCAATAACACCAGTTAAAGTAGGGTTTTTAATATGATAGTGGCAGCTCCAGTGTTAAATTCTCTATCTATGGATCATGATAAATAGTTTATTTTGTAACAATTTTGTCAACCCCCAGACAAACAGTTTGCCATGTACCTGACAAACAGTTTGTCATGGAGTCACATGGCTGTGCAGCCTTCTCATTGGCTCAGAAAGTCACATGGTACCAAAACAAAACAAATGACAGTTTTAGATCCAATTAGTAATTTTGAAGTCAATTTAATTGAATTTTCATCATATAATAAACCTATTATCATGAGTCCTTCTCAGTAACAAACATTTATTAGCTTCAGGGGTGTTGTCTCAGTGATTGTCACCTTCAGGGCTAAAGCCCTTCAGGTGATGTACACTTTGCCAACACCCCTTAAGCTATTAAATTGTTTGTCACTTTGAAGAACTCATGATAATGGCTGTTTATTTGCAGAAACTGGCACAGAGATTACATTCAAACTGAATGCCCTCCTTGCTAACATAACTGTGTGATGTACACAGCTTGTATTTCTACAGAAAACATTTAGTTTCTAGATCAAGATTTCAACTGAGAAACTGATCAAGTGTCAGTTTCCATACGTGACATTATTCCTTGAAATGTCTACTTTTAATGTATAAAGTCCTTAATATCAAATGCCTGAAAGTTGTTGATTTCTATTATTCTGACTCACAAATATGACAGTCAAAATATTTCCTGAAAATTGCAAACTTTTTTACAAACTGCAGCAACTGTTCAAAAATTTAAAAAATACACAGAGTCAATGAAACTACAAAGACACTCACCTATCATTAATATTCCTTCACTGATTGGCAATGTTACTAACTGAACAATTATTGTTAAATGCCACATATAGTTTTGCTAATACTATAGTGGATGAACATGCCAATATTGGAATTTTAAGCTAATCACACAAAATAGAATTGTGACAAACTAAGATGTTTAAGTAATGCGTGTGTCAAAATGTCAAAAAGATATCAAATTGTCAAGAAGTCAAACAGCTGGACTGGGGAGGTGGCTCACAAAAAATCTGTTTTGACACAATAAGGTTCACACATAATGATGTCAATTTGATGTTACATATGAAAGTCATCAAAATTAGTCAAAAACATATTTTATGAATATGATGAGGATTTTTGATGGCCATCATATGTGACATTCATGGAGGAGGCTCACAAAAATGAGATCAATGAAATCCTCTGAAATTATTTAACTTCAGAAACAAGCAAATAGTGAAAGAACTATGAAAACATGTTAATCATGTTAATCATACTAATATTGAAAACTTCACTGAATCATTCAAAACTATTCATATTAGGATCTAGGGGTTATTTTTCACAAGTAATTCAACATGGTTACTAACACACACTGTTATCTACAGATTCCAAGAAGTTTGCCCAGGAGTACTGGATAAATTGTCTTATTTTCACACTGGATACCCTTAGACCATGTTTAGCTAAACCTCTCATATCATTTTTTACCACCCAACCTATTCACAACACTCAAATTAGCCCACATTAAACATTTGACAATTTCTCAATTTATGAGAGAACTTACAATTAAAAATTCTCATAATGTGCCTTCAGGTAGTCTAATGTGTCCTCTACAAATAACCAATGATATTATACCCCTATCTTTGACTCTTCATGCCATAAACAGTGCTCTATCTACCAATTCCAAAATTGAAAATTACTCAAATGGCCATAGCTTAGACAGTGCATCAAAAATATTTCAGAAAATTGCTCATCAATAGAACATATTTTTACACCATCATGCCAATTCATGGGTCAAAATTCCAAATACCCTTTGTTTCAAATAATTCTAAGCTTTTTGACATCTTTTTTTGAGGACATAAGTCCTTTGTGGGACCATTGATATCTCTGTTTTGGACTTCTGGTGATGACTGCCCTAGGTTTCAAAGCCAGGGTGGATCATTTACATGCTTTCTCACCTGTGTGATCCTCAGATTCACCTCTGGTGTGACACCTGCTGACTGTACAGAGGTCAATATGGCAGTCAAGCCTTTTTTATCCATGTACCTGCAGATGTGTCTGAAAGCATTGGTGGAAGTCTGGAGCTTGAACCCACAACTGTCCATGCAGCAAGCACAGTTCTGTATACCATTCAGCTACTCCAGCTTGGCAACTTTTGGCACCTAAGGGCCCAACAAACAACCAATTGGTCATCATTGAAAAATCAAAAATATGTCATGTAGAGCACCCTAGTGCCACCTATTGACTGCATCCTGATCAAATAAATGAATGCCAGGTACCATTTAACCCATCATGAATGTATCAAAAATGCAAACTAGTCAATTCAACAGCCTGCAACAGTCCCTTAAATTCATTGCATCCCCAAAATATAACCTTGTATGTAGTCTATGTACATATGCACCTTAGGCCAAATCAAATATGGAAGAGTCAGCACATAATTTTCAAAGTAGCTCTGATTTTCTGGTGTAGTTTAATTTTGGAAAAGTACTCAAACAACCCTGGAGTCAACATAAATTGATATATTTCAAAAATGGCTAGAACAAGGCCAAACATTTGACTTGAGGTGTCTCAGATCCAAATTTGACAAAAAGATTCCAAAAGGAAGTATCCCAAATTGCAGATCAATTTGCTATGAGGTGGTTAAGTGTAAACTTAAACCATCTAAAAACGAAATATTTATTTTGTGCGAGTATGATGATTTGAAACAAAAGAAAAGCAACATTGACCTACAAACTCACCAATGAATCGTTTTTGCCTGTGGTGAAGAACAATTTCTGTAAAAGAAAACAATTATTTTAGTCACACGATCAAAATCTAGCTCTCCCCTGTTTTTCCTGTTTTGGTTTTAAAATTTTACTAATTCATCCACATGTAAATATTTGTATATTTAGTTGAACATGTATTTAGTTGAATTAGACAAATGCTTCATCAATAGTGGAGTCTACGGTCTGTTGGTAGTAATTTTTTCGCGCATAGTCCAATTGAATTATTATCCGTGAATCCCTAATGATATTAAATTAGATGCTAACCTTTCTCTGATTGTGCAGTGATGGGGTAGGTATTCTTGGGAGCCCTGTGCAACCACTTTTCAGTTTGTTCATTAAGGTAAGAGGTATTGTGCAGTAATCGGTAAATGGTCTCTTCAGTTTCTGGAGGAAGCTGGATTTCCTCTGAACAAATAGTATTTGTGCAGTTGCTCGGAGAGTCAATCCCAGTGTTTCCATTTATGGAAAAATTTACCCTGATGAGATAAACAACAAAATTATAGGAAGGAGTATATTGGGGTGTCAATTTAATATTCAGTTTTCAACAACCTGATACAGATCTTGGTTCTCAGGAACTTCTGCAATATTGCAGCAATGTTCCCTTTCAATATGTGTGATGGATAATTCTTCAAACATACTCATAACGAGAAATTTGTCTACGAGGCATTACTTAGAGATGTATTTGCAGTTTGGTCCACCTGCAAGAAGAATTGTTATAAAATTTGGGACTATTTCCAGACATAACATTCAATTGCCGTGATAATTTACAAACACAGTCCATGAACCTTTCCCAATTAGCTGTTGGAAAAACTCTGAATATCAGAGGCATCCCTTAGTAAACTGGAAAAATTATATATTGTATCTTCCTACTATCAATGTAATTGTGCAGCTATATATATATATATATGTTGCTTATTTTCTCCTGAAGATATATCTTCACAAAAAACTTTTCGAAGCAAGTATGAAAGTTCTAAAAGGTACGTCATACCCATAAAATGCAAAGCCTCACCAACTGGTGTAGCAAAATAAAAGACATTCGTCACCATTTATACCGATTGATCAAAACTAAATATAACTGTGCTATCTACTGAGCCAAAAATTGTTTCTCATGGCATTAGTCTTCTCAGGCATAACATACAAAATACAACTCGACACACAGTACGTAGATCTATTTTCGAACTGATCTATTTGATTTGAAGTATCAATTATGATCCAATTTGATAAAAAGATTTCGATGCCTGGTACTTGTATGTTTGGAAATAATATTATTTCATGCACGAGTTTAAACCTTGAAATTTAGTTATTGGTGTTTGTACACATGTGTCAAATTGGAAAACTAATTAATTGAAAAATTAGCTCCATAAAACGCATGCCATTTTTTTAGCCACTCGTTGATCCTCCAAATAGAAAAAAAGTTTTCAAAACATTCTCAAAGTGAGATTTCCCTATTTTACTCAAACGGATAACTACCATTCTGTCTTCACAACAATGCAGTCAATATTTGAATTTATACTTCTTCAACTTAATTTGTTTTACGATTTAAAATTTGCTTGATCTGCTCAAAATAGTCCATGAGTCTTGAAATAGTTACCCTTTGTATTGTAATGTGTGGCCATAATCCATAAATTCTCCACCAGTATCTACCAAAACTCTGCAAACAGCTACTTGCGTGAACCACAACACAAGAAATAACCTCATAGTGCTGTATGCGAGAAAAAGATGCAGTCTCATTGACACAGACATTGGACATATTATTTTTTCTTAATAATATTTATTTCATAGTTTTTGGGAAAGAAAAAGAACATCCGCATGCCGTAGCTCTTACATAAATTGTAAAATTAAATTTAATTGCTAACCTATCTCTGTATCAAAAGTAGTAAAAGTGAAAAGATTTTTTACCTGTCTGCATGTAAAAATGAAGATCTGACTAAGCTCTCTCCTTCTCAACGCTAAAAGCTCAAATGCTCCACACACTGCCCGACTCTAAAGATGTATGCGACTGGAAATAAGGCTTAGGAAGTGAAATTACTGTGCGTCAATCAGTCTTGGAAATGCATGAATGAACCGCATTTCCGTAATTAAGAAGTGAGAAACCAGTTTCCAAAAGCGTTCATTTTTTCTGATGACTGTCACATTATTGCATTAAAATACTTTGAAAGCTTTAAGGTAGATAGGAAGCAAAAATAAGTTGCTGGTTGCAAAAAAAATCTGCATGTTATTGTCCCGGATCGGATAAGAATTCACCTTCCCTGATAGAAGGAAGTAAAAACAAGTTGCTCAGCGAAGAAAAATTATTGAAGCGATAATTTCGAAAATATGCAAGAAAATGCCCTGTAGGGCTGAAGAAATTAAACTTCCTTGGTAGATAAAGGAAAAGATGCTTGTTCAACAGAAACCACATAAGAATCAACAGCTAGACGTTCGGGCACAGAAGAGGATTTGTTCTTCATGCGAGTGTTTGTATTCCTGAGACTTTTAAAATACAATTTTCATCACTTAATAACTTAGAGTAAAATCACTCTTGAGTGGTAATTTGTATTTCAGTACAGAAACATGTCGCAGAGATACATAGATCTATTCATGTGCATTCTTACACTGCACAATTCTATTGTGAGTAGATCAACATAAATTATTACTTTTGCTTAAATCTCAAACATTTAAAACATCGACTTTCATTTTGTTGCCAAAAGCAAATATTTTATCGGTTTCTCTAAAATATGCATTTGTTACATTTCAGATTGTTACAATTCATGCGCAGTGTGAGTTTAAATCATTTGTCTCATATAAATTAAATATTCATTTAAACTGACGCAGAACAAAGGCCAACTTGCTGTTACAAACACAGATTGGAAAGAGCTATCGCGATAATTAGGCTTACTATTTTCCTTTACATTGGGAATAAATATTCTTCTTATTAAAAAATTTTGAATTTCAGCGCAAACATGTTTAAACCCACAAGCACCACTCAACGGCTTTGTCAGCAGACACGATGGACGTGCTGGCCACGATGCTGTCGTGTATTTTCAATGTAACGAAGGCTACGAACTACAGGGCGATTCGTCAGCAACGTGTGTTTGCTATTCGGACAGTTGTGTTTGGAGCGTCAGACCACCAGTATGCATAGCACTTGAAGGTATTCAATAGAAAATAATATCTGTTTTTGTTGTTCATTGTCACAGAGTAACTGCATGTAATTGTTGAGCCACAGAGTAAAGCAAAACTTTCTGCAAAACTTTTCCGTAGCAGAAATCTCCTGCAGTCCCCCACAGCACATTCGCAATGGGTGGTACGAGACGACAGATGAGCGATTTAGGCATGGAACTGTTCTTTCCTTTCGTTGCAATCTTGGTTTTTTTCTGCTTGGTTCTGAAACCAGGAGATGTGAAAATGGAAGGTGGTCTGGAAGATATTCATCCTGCACTGGTAAGTTTCTGTGACTTCTGTGCCAAAGGCTATTAACTTTTCCAGTACAAATGTTTGTTCGGTAAAATATGTCATTTTCTTCAGCTGTACGTTGTGATCGTCCTGGAACACCATCAAATGGAGCGATGGACGGAAATTTTTATTTTGGAGGTGTTGTCACTTTCTCTTGTGATCCCGGATTCAGACTTAACGGTCCACAATCCATTCGGTGCCAACAAGACAGAACTTGGAGTGACGGTATACCACAATGTAACAGTGCGTAAAATATTTCCGCACTTTACTTTTAATTTTCATATTTTATTCAGTTACGACCAACATTGAAAACGTATTTTTATCTTGCAATAAGATGTATCACAATATCTGTTAACTCTTTTAGGAGTGTACTGTAGAAATCCTGGAGTGCCAGCACATGGAGAGGTAGTCATGTATTCAGGGACACCAACCTATCAGTCTGGGTCATCTCTTTTATTCGACTGCGACCGAAAATACAAATTAGTGGGATCTTCCAGAATCACCTGTCAGGATAATAGCGAATGGAATGCACCTGTTCCTAACTGTGAACGTAAGCATAACCACATTCTGATTTGAAAATAAGTCCATTGTTTCGACCAAAAAAGGTGCACTGAACGGTTTTCAGTCATGACCGAATAGTCGTGAATATGTGCCAGTTCTTCGTTACATGCCCCAGTTCATGGAAATGTCTTGCAAATGATAATGCACACAAATTGTTATTTCATAGATTCTTGTTTTCTGTTAACATTTAAATTATCGTTTGCCTTGGTTGGATATCAGTTTAACAAATAACTGAAATATCAAAAGGGATGATGATATCATCAATTTGTTACAGTTGTAACATGTTCTGTCGAAGACGGGGCAGAACATTTGACATTTGAGGCCTCTGAGGCTCCAGTGGAGGACGGGTATCTGGTGGATGCCCGGCTGGATTTCAGCTGTGATGCCGGTTACCGCATTGTGGGGGCAAGGTCCGTTCAGTGCGAAACATCAGGGGAATGGACATACGACTTCCCATCCTGTCAAAGTACAGTATAACACCATCTCTCTTGCAACTTTAAGATATTCTGAACCTTTTCATATTTCCCTAGCCTGTCGACTTTGAATGGGTTGTTAACTGTTTTCTTATCTGGCAAAAGTGGTTTCTCAGACATATGGCATTTTATAGCTTGTATACATGTGCATAAAACTTTAATCGTAGCAGGAGTTACATGTTCCAAATTGAAATATACACGAATCAAGTGGTTTATTCACAGTTAAAAGATGTGCTGTTCCTCCTGCACCCGCCAATGGTGGCAGAAGGGGTGATGTCTTTAATTACGGCTCAGTTGTATCTTTCTACTGCGATGACGGTTACACTCTAAATGGGAACACAAATCTGCGCTGCGAGGCAACTGGACAGTGGAATGGAACCCTGCCTTCATGTAGAGGTACAGAAGTTCCATTAAAAAATGTGATTTTAAGGAGGGAGATAACACCACCTGTCTCAAAGTAACGGGGAAAAAACTTACATCCTGTCCATGAAATGATATTATTTTATGTTAATTTGTACAGATGAAGGATGTGGATTACCTGACAGTCCTGAGCATGGAAGTGTACAGTTTCATGGGGTAACAACAGGCAGCATCAGTATCTTCTCCTGTGATCAAGGTGATCAGAATTGTTTCTTTTCCAAAAGATATTATGCTTTCTAAACATTTAAAAAATACATATCAATTAAAATCCACTGGTATGAATCGACTGAAATCCTTTTGCAGGTTATCGGCTCATCGGAGACTCTGTAGCAACCTGCACAATAAACGGTTGGAACAAAGACGTTCCTCGATGCAGAGGTAATCAATTGGTAATCAATCTGCGTGGCATAAGTTTAAATCTCAGTTTGTATTGGAAATGATATTATTAAATTTGTCATCAAATTATAATCCCAGAAATCCAATGTTCAAATCCTGGACCGATTCCCAACGGTAGGAGGGAAGGGAATGCGTTCACAGTCGGTAGTGAAATGAGGTTTTACTGTGATGAGGACTTCACGCTTGTCGGTTCCTCTGTCAGTGTCTGTACTACAGCGGGAAAATGGAGTCACCCAATTCCAACCTGTCAAGGTACTACAACAATTTTAATGATAGGTTTTGTTGTAGATGTGTAATTGAGTATTATATTTGAACAACATACCATTTTGGCGATAAGGTTTGATTAAAATAAATCTATCAAAATAACTTTCTAGTCAGAATTAATACTACTTTTTTCTGGATGCAACATTCTAAACAACAGTTGGGGAATGTACTCCACTCGGAAATCCAGACCATGGTACAACAACAGCTTTAAGTCTGACCCACGGAAGCTGGGTAGAGTTCACCTGCTTCAAGGGCTACAGTTTGGCGGGTAGTCCTCGAACACAATGCAACGGTGACGGAAGTTGGAGCAATCCAGTCCCAACTTGTAACGGTAGGTAATAATCCGCACGTCTTTCAGTACTGTTTCAATTTCTTCAAAAATGTCCTGTACGAATAGAAAAATGTTTTTTCCTGATTTGCGTGCAGCGTGCGGCATTGGTTTATATAAGGAGGAAGTTGACCGAAGAGACTGCACTCTTTGTCCCGCGGGATCTACAACCACGACCACAGCGAGTACCAGTCGTCTCCAGTGCGTGTGTCAGGAAGGAACTACCGGACCAGCAGGAGGGCCATGCACCAGTAAGGATCACACGTTTTGTGAGTGAAAAAATAAACTGAAACAAAGAATAAAAGTAGCGCCTTAATTATCTTTCAGCTGTACAGTGTGAAATCCCAAATCCTCCAGACAATGGTCTGATTGCTGAATGCAACACAAATCTGAATGGAAAATGTTCCGTCGAGTGCTTGCCTGGGTATGTGGTGCGGGGCACAAGGGTGAGGACGTGTTTGAATAATGTTTGGCTTCCTGAAAGTAATCTTCCAACATGCCATGGCAAGTATTACTTCAGTGGAAGTTTCATAAATATATATTTCCATCGGATATGTTTTCCTTCCAAATAAATATCTAATAATTATCTAATAAGAGCACTAAATTCCTCCTAAATTATAAGCAAACATTTCCGTACCTTCGGAACTTTTCAGCCTGTCCCGTTGACACGTATTCAACAGGAGGTGATCGAACATCTTGTGAACTGTGCCCAGTTCATTCACACACAGCTGGTAGTACTGGGGTGACGTCATTAAACGGCTGCGTCTGTCTACCAGGATTCAGAAGATATTACTTTGGAGGTCCCTGTCAAGGTAAAGCTGTGTGTATAGTTTCTTTTTGATTAATTGTATTATTAATTTGGATCCTAGATCCTCTGATTGAAACCCATATGACAGGCAGGAGTTAATATTCTATCGCTTATTTGTTCATCCTAGATGTCGATGAGTGTCAACTCAACAACGGAGGATGCACCGGTGAAGGTGCAGAATGTCACAACACAGATGGATCACGCACCTGCAGATGTTCCATTCCAGGCTACATACTGGATGACTCGGGAATAAATTGCATACGTATGCACGATTTACACAACTTTTCCTCACTTTGAGCAGAAATTCAGCTTATAGCAAGTGCGCGTGATCGAAATAAGTATCATCCATTGCAGGTCAAAGGGAGTGTGAAGATATTCTTGGTGGACCAGAGAATGGACGACTTATTTGCACTGAGAACGCCGAATACAACAGCAGGCGGTGTAACATTATGTGAGAATCTGAACGTTATTGATTTATTTTACCACTCCCAGTAGCAGATATAAAAAGGGGCTATCCACTCAATCATTTAGCTCCCCATGCGCAATTTCTAAATCCGATAGCGATAACAATTGTTGAGAACTTGTTTCTTCAGTGATTTATTTCAGGATTTCTTGGACAAGGTAGTATTACTATATATGTGCTTTGGTCACACTTTAGCTGCAATGACGGGTATTACTTCGTCTCTGGAAACAGTTATCTGACGTGTGGACCCACAAGCAACTGGATCTACTCCCATCAGAGACGCAACAGAACTGCCACAGTTCCTGGCTGCACGGGTACGTAACTTGACCTGTAAACCATATGATGTGCAGTCCCTTTTGGCACATCATGTCAATTTTTCCTTAAAAACAACACTTAAGACAAAAAAAAACTGGGCGCATTTTGCATTTCTGATTAATTGTAGAGGAATTCTTCATTGACACACTGTTCAACTTGACAATCACCCTTGAAGTACCTGCTAATTGCGATTCGTACACTGGAAATCTCCCGTCAGATTATTTCATAAACACCGTTCTGCAAGAAAGGGGCGAGTGCAGGTAGGACCACAAAAATTATTCAAAAACTGTTGCCGATGTAAAATGGTTTGATGGAAACTAATCCAATAGGTCATTGATAATTCTTATTGGTCTTCTTTACGTTTCAATGAGACGGATAATAATTTTTGTTTTGTGCAGCGTTTATCAATGTGCAGCAAACCAAAATGAAATCTCCATGAGTTGCTCCGATACTGGATTCGATCCAGGAGCTTCCGAACTGATGCTGCATTTCACGGTCTACCTGGAGAATCCGGAGGATGAGTCAGTCGGAGAAAATTGTCTTCAAAATTGTCAACTTCTACAACTCAGATCGATCATCCAGGTCCATAACTTCACTGAACATTGTTTGCCAACTTCTTGAATCATGTCCACCCAAAATAAACTGTTTAGTAATAAAAGTACTCATTTTTAGGCTACAGGACAAATTTGGATTCGTCACCAACAATTGTTCACAGGAGAACTGGGACAAGTAGAAACAAATTCCGGAACGTTTATCAGCCTCAGTGGTGGAGAGGTTGAGGCATCTAGACCTGATGTCCGCTGTCATGAAGAGGGTCGGGTGTTCACAGATGAAAAATTATGTGGTAATTATTTTTTCTGAAATTGCCTTTACAACTTCATTTCTCTGATAAATTTGCATTAATTTAGATATCATTATATATATGAATATCTTTCATTGCTTCCAGTACCATGTTCTAAGGGTTACTACTTGCCCAGAAGAACAGAAGCAAGCTGTCATCCTTGTCCTGAAGGAACTTACCAAGACCAAACGGGCCAAACTAGCTGTATTCCCTGTCCCGAGGACTTGACGACACTGGAGGCAGGTAGCTTCAGCGCAGAGATGTGCGTCACCCAGGAGAGAATAGACATCATCCTGGCCGGTCTCAATGATGACGGCATACTCCTCCGGGAGTAGCATGTCTTTTGTTAAACTGCCATTGCTTGAAAGATTCATTGACATTTTAACTTTGTATTTTTGAGAATGTACTGTTTACCTGTATCGAAAGCTCTTCTGAATAAATTTGTCAGTCAAAACAAGTTCTTTGCGGTGTATTTTTAACGTAAAATGCTGTTAAAGATAAGCGTCACTTCAAATGTAATTGAATTTTCCCGTAATACACAAACTTAGCACCATTGACATTTTGAGGTTTTTTGATGATCATCATATGCGACATCAAAATTGACCTCATTTTGTATAAACCTCATGGTGTAAAGTGAACCTCCTCCATAGTCAAACTGTTTGACTTTTTGATACATGACATAGATCTATTTATGGTAATATAACTAAATGCAAATACATGACATATTCATGGTATTATGACAAGAGGCAAATGTTTTTCACTTGGTAGTGGATGCATTCAGTGAACATAATCACTGAATATGTGAAGGTAGGAAATATTTACCCAAGGGATGCTGGTGTAAATTTCTTGTACATGTTTTGCCTAAAGGTGGTAATGCTGCATGGGAATTTATCAACTTGATTATTTTGTTTTAAAAAATGATGAAATTTTGTAAAAACTAATCTCTGAACCCCAATTGAGTGATTTACTGAATTACTGAAGTCAATGCTTAACTGATTCTTATGTGACACCCCCTCAAACCAAAGCTTAGGACCTCCTCCACAAGACTGTGATCTATTCTAGTTACTAGCATGACCATAACTGACCTGAAAATGACACAACAAAAATTTGCCAATGTTGACGGTTTGAGGGGTGTTACATCAGTTAAGAATTGACTTCAGAAATCAGCGAAGAGTGATAGAATCATGAAAACCATTAATCATACTAATTTAAAAACTTCACTGAAATTCGCCCTGGCAACCCCGAGTAAATATTTTCATATTACTTACTATGTTAAGCTTGACTTCTCATATCATTTTTGACCTTCCACCTAAAAACCTTGTTTATTGGAAGAAAGGTTGGCACTCTTTGTTACTAGTGGATCAAGATAGGAAATCTACTGCAACTAGAAGCTGCATCTAAACAAAAACCAGTGCTATTGGATGAGTTACCATTAGTGAGGAAAAATATATCTGTGGACATCACTAACCAAAGTATGACTGGTTGAAAACCAGACTCCAAATTCAAAACAGAGTTCTTAGTCTCTTTTGAAAAGATTAAATGGAATCTTTGCAGATCAGCCATGCCTCTTTCAGAAATATAGAGTACCATAGTAAACACATATTATAGACTTTTCGAGGAAGGAGAATTGACCTAAGGGTTACATTTGATTTTTGGAAAAGACACTCACATTGGACAAAACAAGAATAAATTGATACTTGTCACACAGCCAGGACTCGTGGAAGAAATGTCAAACTCAAATTGTCAGGATAAACACCAAGAAATATGCATACGAACTGGAAACAAACTTTGAAGAAATTACTTAGCATTATGGTACTTGATGAAGTGTTTTCTGACGCTCAATTTTTCCACATTAGAAATTTTCTGCATTTAAATCGGTGCAAAAACAGAGCACACCGACATTATCCTTCCATCACCACATGACATCACAATGCACAAGGTCACTGTTGAAATCTCTTTACCTTGCAGTTCATGTTTTTGTAAATTTCTTTGGGTGTTAATACCCGTATTTCTTCATGAGCATAAGTTTGATGTCACCGTGGAAAATATTTGCATAAATTCACTCGACCACCTGCTGGTGTTAGTCAGCTATTTAAGTTTTTCACGATAGACGTTTCTGTCAGATTATCTGAAGATCTTTAGAGAGGGAACTCCGAACTTCCGGACCTCTGGATCATGAGGCCAATGCTCTACCAACTGAGTTAGGCAGGAGATCTGTTGGGCAGGAGATTTCTGAAGGGAACATTTTTTGTTTCATGCACCACTTCACATGTCATTTCTAGAATCAATAAATAGAGCATGATTTTAATAATCCATGAAGATTCAACCTGGCAACTGAATTTTGACTTAGCTGTCAGTCAGTAGAGATTTGGCCTCAGTATCCAGAGGTCCTAGTTTCAAACCCCACCATGGGCAATTTTTGACGATGTTTTTTCTCTTCCCTGTCTAAAGATCTGTCAGATGATCTGACAGAAACGCCTATCGTGAAAAACTCAATTGACAGGTAGATTATTGCAGTTATAGCACTACATTTGACACACCCGCTGGTGTCATAAGGAAATCCAATCGAGTTTTTCACAAGCACACAGAATAGACAATAATGGCAATATTTGCATTAGAAGCTTCACTACGTTAAAACAAAAAAGAAATCCAGCAACAAAATGTTACCCCAGTGAGCATTGAGCTCAGGGCCTCAGCTATTTGAATCTAATGCTGTCATCTGTGAGCTATTAAGGTAAGTACTACTTGGGATATCCTTAAATTGTCTTTTGTTCCTGCACCACTTCAATCATGAACTTTAATCATTTAGTGAGAACCAATAGAGCATGACCATATAGAGATCTTTGATCTCCCAAGTAACACATGCCTCAATGACTCAGAAAGGAGGCTGAGGTCCTGAGCTCAATGTTCACTAGGGTAACAAATGTTTGGTTGCTGGATGTTTTTGTTTTTATGTAGCAAAGCCTGTGATGCCAATATTGCCAATTCTGTGCGTTCGTGAAAATCTCTATTTTGCTCAAGGTCTCAAAGTGAATCTTCAAATGCACCAATGGAGCACGTACAATCACGGTCTCATTATACCCTGACATCATCACATTCCCTTCCCTCTTTCAGTTTGTTTCTCATTACCCACTCTAACCCACCCCATTTGTTGACGTTCCTTTTTGAAGCAATTTGGATTGTGAAGGCCCATTTCCACTAGACGACAACGATGCACTTTTATCTATATTTTTTGTCGTAAGGAATGAAAAAAGAAATGGGTTGCCTGGTCGCCAATGATACCATTCACACTTGACGACAAAAAAATAATGTCTTTGTCGTCTAGTGGAAAAGAGCCCTGATTTGGGTTGAGAAAATATTTGCATAAATTTACTCAAACACTCGCTGGTGTTAACCAGCTTGTGAGTCTTGTAATTTTTCTGATGAGATGTAAATTTTTGGAGTCAATTTCTTTGGGGTAAGTTGTGAGTAAAAAAAAACAAAAAGATATTTTGAGGTGCAACGACCAGCCTTATGTATACAAAAAAAGAAAGCTCAACGTATGTTTAGTGAAGTAGATCAGGACGTCCACAACCAAAAACCGTCTATGTACAAAGTGAGTTGTTCAGGTGCATTTGCAGTTTAGTTGATGTAACAGGAAGAAAAAAACCAGATTCCTTCCAGTAAACAAACGTCAGCATTATGCGAAATCAGGTCTGATTATCTGATGCAGAACAGAAGTTCCTCATCACAAAATTATAATTTCCACGTGTAACACTATATTTGCCACATCCCTGATGTCATTTGCTTTTTATTGTGATGAGTGTTGTAATTTTGAAATGAATGAAGGCAATTTCTTCGAGTGGAGGTGCGAGTAAAACATTAAAACAAGGTTCCCTTGCAGTCTTTTTGTAAATGTTTTAATCTAAAAAAAATTGGTTCAGATTTATTTTCTAGCTGTTCCATTGGAGACATATTTTAACCTTTTCTTATGTTGGAACGAGGTGAAGTAAAACTTTTTTTTCACCAGACGAGGAAGAGAAAACTTATTTAAAACGTCTTCTATGGTAAATATTACATTTTTCTAAAGTGAAAAAGGCTTATGGTGAGAAATCGGAAAAAGAATTTCCATCACAAAAAATGTAAACTTGTCGCGTTGGTTTGTCCGGAAGTTTGAAGGTTCCTTCACACTGTGCGTTTTCTGTGATTGTGACTGCGATTCTTCTTATCGCAACAAATGGGTTGTACAGGACTCGTGTTCACACAAAATTGCAGTTGCAATCAGAAATAATAATACAGTGTGAACGAATTCAAGGGGCAGTTTGAAACAGTTCAATCATTGTGAATAGCTGGCTGCCTTTATTTTGGGTTTTATTTTAGTATTTTGTTGTTCGAGGTAAAATGATTTCCTAATGCAAAAAATCCAGAGAGAACACTTGTTTTCACTATTTTGAAAACATTGAAGTTTGAATCGATCACTAGCCAAACAATTAGGATAAAAATGATAGCAGTCTAGATTTGAATCCCTCCTCAAAAAATCGTATTTAAAATTCCTTAGATTTCTGATCCCTATAACCACTGTTCCGTGCAAATTTTTCTTGTGCATTGGGGTTCGGTTACGACACCAAGAAGAATAAAAAAGTGTGCACTTTTAGAAATCAGACATCAGCATTTTCCGAAATCAGACCTAACTAGCAGAACAGAAGTTCCTCATCACAAAATTGTATGCATAAGTTTAATGTTCGCCACCCGAGGTAACGGGCTGATTAGATTATTGTGGAATCGCGGTGGAATTTATTACATTTAAAAGGTCTTCAATTCACCAAAACCAACATGAGACTTGGCTAGTAACAAGCATTTTATTTTGCTTGGTTGTACTGCACAAGTATCTCGGCTTAAAACAAGCGAATAATATAACTGTGTACATGTCACTATGAAGGTTACACCACAGAGGTTCTGTGGTAAATAAAACGTCTCCATCATTTCTGACACTTTTTAAAATTTAAATATATATGCACTTATTTAAGGCTGCATGTGGACAGAAAAAAACTTACAATTTTTTTGTTTATACTATGAGATTCACTGATAGTTATGGGTAAAACTACTGAAGCGAAGATAAAGATTTCTATCATATGAGAGAAAGGGTGCAAATTCAAATACTAGAAAAGAAATTACGTATTGAATGACATTCAAAATACAATAATTTGCTTTGCGTGTTCAAATATTCAAGTTTTCACCCAATTTGTTGTTGGGCGATTATGAAAATGTTGTTCCAAATCTTAAAAATATATAATTTATCTTACAATTTTTAAATAAATAGAAATGGTTTTTATCCTTTTTGAAGAGCCCGGAAGTATTGAAATGCCTTACTTTGGGAAGTAAATCAGGACGCTCAAATCTCTAATTTGGTTATTTTTACTTAAGGAACAGTATTGTCAGAACCAGGTAACGAGTGCAGTCTTAAATTTGAAAGACAGTCGCACTTACCTAAATGGACAACTCTTCTTCCAATATTTGATATTCCAGAATAAGCCACATGATGATCAGGGATCCGTCCGCATTTATGTAGAATTAGAATAAAAGGAATGTTTCAAAACAAAGCATTAAAAAGCTTGAAATGGCTCCCGGACTTCCTGGATAAGGACTTAAGCAATGATACTTCTAAAGATTGGTCTTTCTGAAATACCTTATATTGTTGCAGAGTTAAGCTAAACACGAAATTGAAAAGAAACTGTTAGAAAAATATAATGTGTGCAAATTGTGTACAGGTGGCAGGTGCACTGAAAAATTGTTTTTGTCCTCTTTTTAACGTTGAAATAGATCTACAAAACATTCTGGATATTGGTTGGGTTTTCATCTATTTATCTAAAGCCATTACCAATAGATTACCAGGGAAAAATTACCAAACTTTACAGAAGAAAAGAGGAAGTTTGAAAACTTTCTGAATTTTTCAAAATCAGGAAGTTTGTAGTTGGCAAGCACTTTGTATTTCTGTGAGAATTTAACTATTACCACTGGCAATAGATTATCAGCAAAAAATTGTCCCAGACTCCTTTGCGAGTCTGGTGCCTAATTGTATTTTTGTGAGAATTAAACTATTACCACTGGCAATAGATTACCAGCAAAAAATTGTCCCAAACTCTTTTGCGAGTCTGATCCTTTGGTTCCTAATTTCCAGAAAAAATGGTCTTTTTAGGGAAATTTGAAAACTTTCTGAACTTCTCGTTTTTGGGAAGCCTGTAGTTTTCCAAGCTCACTTCGTACTTTTTGATGAGAGTTAAACTCAACTTTTGGAGTGGATTAAATGTGTAAACCATAACAATATTATTTTTAAGATAGTTAATGACATTCGTGTCACACACAATTCTTGCAAAATTTTACAAATTTATCTTCGAGTCCAGCCTTTATTGACAACGGAAGAAACACAAAGTAGAAAATAGAAAAAATTTCAACAGAAAATTTATTGCCCACAGTCAACAGAAGAAAATATTAATTCCAATTAAATCTGAAAGATATTGTTAATGATGCAACACATTTTAAGAAGGCAATTAAAGCAACTTTCCAAACCCTATCCTGTGTCTAATGCACAATGAAATAACAAAATTCAACGTTAAAAAATCTGACTCGAAAAGGAGTAATCTTATCCAGAAACTGGTGATGTCAATACATCGGTGGAACCAAGGGGATGCCAGCAACACTCCTCCGGTCCAAATATTTTTCATTTTCATGCAGTTTTGGAGGAAATTTGGCCAAAATAATAGCTTGACACCCCCACCTCTAGGGTTGGTGCCCCCTTCTCTGGAAAATCCTAGATCTACCACTGCAATGGAATGCGATGATTGTAAACCTTCAAAGAGTATTTTAGCCTTAAAAAGTATGAATTTCTATTCTTCTCATAGTGACGTCCACATACTCTATATTTATGGATGCCGGGTGGTATTTCATCTCTGTAACTGATATAGAATCATTCGAGTCAAAAGTTTTACTTCCTGCTATGCCCAAAAATGTTCCTGGTGACTTCACACTCCCGTGCCCCCCAGTTTTTTGTAGAGGTCCATTGACCCGAAAATATTACTGCTGACAGGGAAGAATAATTTTTATGGCTACCTTTTGCATAAAATGTCCCGTAAAGTTCCACAATGTAGATACAGAATCCAATGATCTAATGCGCACAGCACACGAACTGGGAAAGTAGAATGTCGACAATTCTTACAATGAATTTGATTTCTTTCGCATTAGCATTTTGTATTGGACAAATTTCTTGTTTAAATCCAGGAATGTTTAACAAGTAAGTATTTCCCAGACAACTTTTAATTGTTATTATTGGTTCTATATGAAAGGATTTTTGTATGTAAAACAACAAGATCATGCTTAACTGAAAGCATGCATGAGAACCAGTTCAATTCCTTATAAATATTGCTCAATTTGTTTTTCAGAAACTCTGAGAAACCATGGCAACTTGACATCAAAAAAGCAAAGACGGTGCTAAAAAAAGCTGCATCAAGCGGAGAAGTTCTTCAAAGCAGGAGGAAGAGATGGATTAAAATTACTTGGCCGTGGGAAGAAAGGGAAGAAGAAGAAGAATCAGAAGAGAACAGGTTAGTTTTCGTAAAATTAATTTTCAGAGTACTATTGTTCCACATGAAAAAAGTCATTTTTGCGTGCGTACATTTGTGTGTCAGGGAAGTCCTCACACGATGTTGATTTCTAATATCATATATACATATTTACTAAGATTTGTGCGATTAAAGAAGATAATTGCAAATATATATGGGAATACAAAGTTGGCAACAATACCAACACGGCCAACATTGTGTGTTTGTTAAAAAGTCGAATGTATTTCCTTTATTTTCCAAGTAAATTTCAGTAAGTAACCAGTTGCATGGTAACACATAGCTTTCTGGTCACACCATGTGATCATAGCAAGCTACATCACATGACAATCGAGTTTTCACAAACACACAGAATTGGCGATATTGGCATCAGAGGCTTTACTATATGAAAAACAAATAAAATAGCCCTGTGATGGGCTGAAGTGGTTTAAGTAAAATGTCCAAAAGATGTCAAAATGTCAAAAAATCCAACAGATGGACTATGGAGGAGGCTCACAAAAAATAAATAGACACAATGATGTTCACAAAATCAATTTTGATGTCTGGTAGTGTCAAACAATTTGAACTTTTTTGGCAGTGTCATAGGGGACATTTCTTGCACTCAAAGTGGGCAGTGAGCAGATGATATGGAAAATCCATAAAAATCTGTTATTGATTTAAGCCATCATGGATGTAATGCTGTATTAACAGAGAGTATACATCAATATTCATGTCAGGCAAAATTTTTGTTAAGATCCATGTAGTATTATATAAAGAAGTTATACCCATGTGCCCATCACCCATGTACCCCATTGCCCACATGCCCCATCATCCCTGTCCCCAATCTAGAACTAATATGTGTTGGCATTATTCACAGAATGTATTCACTGAACACATGATCATGCACATGACCACATATATTCACCATGTGCTCCATCTAGATATCATAGAAACGATGTCAACAAGATGTCAAATTGTCAAAAAGATATCAAATGTCAAAAAGTCATTTTTAAACAGCTGGACTAAGGAGAAGGTTCATGAAAAAATAAATTGACACAATGAGGTTCACACATGTGTATATGGACATCAATTTGGACATCACATATATAAAGGTCATCAAAATTAGTCAAAAATACTTTCTTGAGGGTTTTTGATGACCTTCATATGTGACATCAAAATTGATTGCATGAACATCATTGTGTCTATTTATTTTTTGTGAGCCTCCTCGATAGTCAATCTGTTGGATTTTTTTACATTTGAACTTGGACAATTTGAGGGTTTTTGATGACCTTCATATGTGACCTGTTAACTTCTAAATTCTCATAAATGTGCCTCATTAGTGCCCCACTAAAGATTTTCTAATTTTGACATTACAGACCCTTACAGTATCTTTAGACTGACCACTCATATAATTTTTGATCCCCCAAAACAAGCACAAGACTTGCGGCAGCCCATCAGAAAAAATTTAGCATTTGAAATGGAGTGAGCTGACCAATCATAATGAAGCATTGTTTTGCATGTGGTTTTGTGCAGGATTTTTTTTGGGTTTTGTGTAAGTTTGTTTGCATGGTTTTTGTGTAGTTTTTTATGGGGAATTTTTGTGGGTTTTTTTGCAAGATTCTTTACAAGGTTTTTACAGGATTTGTGTGTGATTTTTGTGGGATTTTGTGTGATAGTTTTGCAGGGTTTTGTGCAACATTTTGCAGGGTTTTGTGCAGGATTTTTGTAGGGTTTTGTGTGGGATTTTTGAAGAAATTTTTTAGGTTTTGGGCAGAGTTTTGTGTGGGATTTTGGGCAGGGCTTTGTGCAGGGTTTTTGTAGGGTGTTGTGGGGGGTTTTTGTGGGGTTTTATGTGGGATGTTTGTGAGTTTTGTGTGGATTTTTTGTGCAGGTTTTTCTGAGGTGAATGATTCCTATTCAGTTAAGGCATAAGAACAGGAGTTTAATACTGAAAACATCCTCCAAGGATCATCGTATTAAGCACTTTTCTTTATTGAAAAATCCACAAATTCCAATCAATGAAGTCTCAAACACCTCAGACAGCCTTGGATGGCCTTTGAAAGCCTCAGATGGTGCAAGGGGTGCGAGGACAGGTGCAAGGGGTGCAAGGGCAGGTGCAAGGAGTGCAAGTGCAAGGGTAGAAGGGCAGGTGCAATGGGTACAAGGGCAGGTGCAAGGGATGCAAAAAAGGGATACAAGGGTTTAGAGGGGAGGTGCAGGGGGTGCAAGGATTTCAAGGGCAGATGCAAGGGATGTGAGCCCAGGTGCTGGGGGCACAAGTGCTGCAATGGCAGGTGCAGGGGGTGCAAGGGGTGTGTGCAAGGCCAGGTACAAGGGGTGCAAGGGCAGGTGTTGGGAATGCAAGGGGTGTGGGGGCAGGTGTAAGGGTTGCAAGTGTTGCCATGGCAGGTACAAGGGGCAGATACAAGGGTGCAAAGGGTGCAAGGGCAGGTGCAAAGGTGTGAGGGCAGGTGCAACCAGCATCCCATCTACATTGACAGAGTGGCAAATGACATTCATAAGTCCCATCATGGGCCCAAAATTTTGGGGCAAAAAGACCAAACCAGCCTAACGAGCCACCAAAAAGAGGTTAAAACCAATTTTAAACTTGAATAATATACTAGATATTGACAGTTTTTGGAGATGAAATATTCAGAGCACTCGTTGCTAAGGAATGTGAAGGCTTATTCACATGTGCCGACACACACACAAACACTGATATTTAAGTTTAGCATTGTGCTAATGGCAATTGGCCAAAATTCAGGCTAAATGGGTCTGGAACCCATTTAGCCCAAATTTCGGTCAGATCCATTAGCACAATGTGAATTCATCTAATTAGTTGAATTTGACCAATGCTCCATGGACAGTGGAATATACTATCTGTTAATAGTAATTTATTCACACATAGTGCATTGAA
>JBCAUG010011238.1:0-11114 GCA_038406175.1 Haplosyllis leylae
GAATTCCGGCTAAACATGAACACTTAACAATTAGCACCTTCTTATCAGGAATACGCTGTATGTGAGTCACCGGTAGGCGATTGTGGAGGGAGTCCATCAGAGTCCAGCACTGCCAGCTCAAGGCCGGCTAAGTGCTGGCCATTCATTTGTCTGCATCCCGGAAGACGAGGTGGTGATCCTCCCAGCCGTGGGTTGCCATGCCAGAGGCGGTGGGGTAAATGCGGAGGCAAATACTGCAGAGGAGGGCGATCTGCCAATGGGCTCTAATGTGGTTGTTAATACTGTCATGGTTGTCTACATTATAGCCACACACCGGGCACTGGGACCCCAGTGGGACCTTGACCGGCTTGCCGAAAGGTTTTAGTGTCTTGTCTCGCCAGCTAATAGCTTCCAGCTTGTGCAGTTTGGTCAGACAAAACATGATCTGCTTAGTGGCCACTCCTTTCAAGGGAACGGACACAACCCCATGTTCATTAACGAACACCTGGGCTAGCCGGGTGGCCATGACCGGTGCCAGTTTTCCTTCCAGGCCCCGACTAACAGGCAGCCGGAGAGTCTTAGGATCATCCAGTTGTGCCAGGGCATCGGCATGTTTCTGATGCTCCGACTCCAGCACATCCGGGTTGTTCGCCATGTTACGGAAAAACCTTCCGGCTGCTTCTCACCATAGGATAGAGGGCGAACCAGTCATCCCGGGTCATTCCCATGCCAACTCTTATGTCTTTAATGGTGTCCAGCAGTGATGAGAGATCCCGCTGCATGGTACCCGAGTCTGGCAGATTATGCTTCTCTTGGAGGGAGCTGATGTACCCGAAGTTGCTGTCCCGGGCCACGGCCCTCATTCTAACCTTCTTGGCATCGGCTATGCACTTGGTTTGCATGGTCTCTTCTGCGGAGGTGAGCTTGCTTTTGCCTTTGTGCTTTGACCGCTCGCGCTCGGACTCGGAGGATTCCTCCAGGCGGGCGCGTTCTCTGTCCCTTTTCTTTTTCTTCTTCTTTTCTCACTTGGCCTTCACCGGGGTGGCGGGCGACTCATCGGAGTCTGAATCGGACAACGTGCCCAGTATATCATCCGGCTTGGCAAGGGACTGTTTCACAGCGTCAAGGCCAAAGCTAGCTGCCTTTTCTTCCACCTTCGGGCCAGGCTTGGCCGGCGGCATCTCCACCTGGGGCTTCTTCAGGTTTTTACTAGGTGTATTCTCACTGGACTCATCTTCGTCGCAGATGTCCAGCAGGATGCATCAGTTCTTGTCAACTATGGGAACAGACTTCACCGGTGTAGACCTCTTGGGTGAGTGAGTCCGCTTCTGTTTCAGAGCAGGCGCCAGAGGATGAGCCGGCTTGAGCTCAAACGGGTCCTGGAAGAGCAGTGGAGCTGATGCCCTCTGGGGATCTGGTGCCGGGGGAAATCCGGGTCGCTCCGGATGGACGACGGCGGATAGTCTGGGAGACTGTCCCGGTTTGGCTATAAACTTAGGGTACGGAGCCGAACCCGAAGCCGGAGCTGAGCTCGGAGCCGCTGTTGACCTCGAGGCCATGGATGGGCGTGAGCCAGCCGGGACTATGGCTGGCATGCCGGCGCTGGCGAAATACAGGGGGCACATCATGGGCATAGCCCTGGCGTGAGTCATGAGGATGTCTAACTGCTGCACCGTGCACAGGAATCTCGAGTTGATCTCAAAGTCCAAGTTGGCGGTCCACAAGCCTTGCACCCGGCCAAGGAAATTGCCAGCTTGCTGAGCCAGCAAAGCAGTGAAAGGACTGGACTCCCCCCCGTCGGCATCTCCCACTTTTTGGGCCAGCGGTGTAGCCGCCTTGAGGAAATCAGTCATGGCCTTGTTACCCTCTCCCGTCAGGTATTCCCTAGTCTGCTCCAGCACCCTCGCCTGGTTGGCTTTGGTTTCCTCCCGGTGTGCGAGATACTTGGTCTTGGCAGTGTTGATTGCCATCTGGAGAGTTTGGGTGGCAAGCCGCACGTGATCTACCACCTGATTGTAGTCAGCTAAACTGGGCTGGGTGCCCAGCATGCCGTGCTGCTTATCCACAGTGAGGCAGAATTTGCCCATGGCCACCCAGATGTCAGAGGTACAAGTGTTAACGCCCAGCAGAAGATCGGAGTGTAACACCTCCATTTTGGTGTAGAAGTACTCTGCCAGGCTCGCGTGCTTTTTGTGCAAAGCCTTGGTCTGAGTAAGGATCCGGAGTATCCGGTGTCACACTTTGTCACCCGTGCATTGCCTCGCCGAGGCCACCGAGGTTGCAGAGTCCGACAGTGCGTCTGCCGGCCTGCCTCCCTCTCCCTCATCCCTGACGTTCTGGTCAGGCTCCCCTGGCTTGTCATCAGGTTTGTCAGGCACCGCATGCTTAGCCGGGGTTTCTGGCTGAGCCGTGTTGTCTGGCCTGGGCGGCGCCGGTTGATCAGGCTCTGGGCCTGGTTTGTCCAAGTTGGCCTCCAGAGGGAGGAGCGGGGTTTTCGGCATTTTAGCCGGATCTGGTTGAGGATTGCTGCCAGGAAAGTTCTCCCAAGCGATGCCTTGGTTAGGGATGAAGTGAACACCTTGAAAGGAGGTGTTGTGGGAGGATGGACATTTCTGGATGTTCTCGGAACCGGCCATGTACATGATGTTCTTAGCCGGGAGGGCACCGCCCTCAGTGCCATAGATAACGAAGGCAGTGTTGACCCACATGTCCTTGCAACTATCCACCCTCCAAAACACTACTTTGTCCTGATGTGCACCTAGGCACCCAGCAACCTGCCGGTCCAAGATGACGAACCGGTTGAGATCATTCCGGATAAAGGGGATGACTTCCCATGCCCGGAAGGCTTCTGGAGCTCCACCCCAGATGGAAAGAGGGTCCTTCTGTCCAGTGCTGAGCACAAAAATGTTGGGATCACCTCTTGCCGGGTAAGGCCAGTAGGGCAGATTAGGAGTGGGTATGCGGCAAAGGGCCACACACTCCCGCCCCTCTGCAGCTTGCTTCTGCAAGTGTGCGACAGCCTCGTGAACGTACAGCATGTGCTGTCTGGTGCAAGTCCAGATGACTAAGCCGAAGAAGATCAGTCATCCCTGCCCAACTGGGTCTACTCCAGTGCGATTTTCGGTCATGCATAACAGTAGGGCATTCAGGTCTTTGTACTTATCATCTGCTGACTGCCATCTGCCGGCTCCTTTGGCCGCCCACAAGTTGGTAGTCTCTGTGTCGATGGCGAATATCTCTACACCGACCTGTTCCCAGTATAAGTGGTACGACTCGGAATCAAAATTTATGCCAAACCAGGTCTCCGTCCAGAGGACATCGGGATTTTGAGAAAGGTAGTCCCGAGTGAGAGCTTGGCCGACGTCTCTGTCGCACTCTTCTATTGGTTTCTTCAGCTTCTCTTTGGCTTCTGACATGGCCAAGTCCCGTATGCTAGGTTCGCAATCTTCGTACGGGTCCGTCATAGTCACGGCCTAAAATGTGAATGAATAGAGTTTAGCCGAGAATGAGCCCGGATGCTCAGTCTATACTGGGAAGAGGCAGCATTAAAACAACAAAGTACCTGGGGCAGAGGTGTTTATTTAAGTTGGATTGAGCTGGCAGAAGCGCTGGTGGGGGGCCAAGTAAACAGCTTGTGTTATTATTGTTTGTTTAAGCTTGACTAATTGGGGCCACCTGTTGCATAGCTGGGAGAAGGGATTAAAGATAACCCGGCTAAACTAAACCATTACGGTAAAGCCGTTACGCTCTATAACAAACAGATTGCGTAACCGGCTAAACAGTTAGGGACTCCCCCATCTGGAATGCAAAGTTTGTCTTCGCCGGCACCGGGGGCCAGCTAAAAGTTCAGAACTTGCTATTTTAAGGGTTAGGGAATTTATTTAGCCAGCGTGTAACTGCCTAGGTCTGCGCTGACTCTGAGTCAGTGTAACACCAAGATACGCCGGCGTAGACAAATGAAAGATACTTACATGTAGTCCCAAAGATGGTCAGAGTTGAAATGCTGCACGTGTGACCTTTTTACACCCTTTTATACCTGACAACGACCACCAGGGGGCGCATGGTGGTGGTTGCTAAGACGCCCAGCCTATCAGAGAGCTCCATTTCATTCAAGGGGATGGTGTTGTGGCGTTGTGGGCGTGGCTCCGTAAAAAGAAAGGTACAAAAGGCCGCGTCAGATGCGAGAGAGCTCAGAGAGGTGCTGGTCTCCACAGATACAGCATCAGCTGAGCACCTTACTGGAGAAAGAAAAAAAACACGCCAACACCGGCCATGTCAGGACGGCGTGGCAGAAACACTAATAAAAACAGAGGGAGAGTAGATAATGTAGAACCGACCGGACCGGTGTGTGATATGTGAGTATTGGGTTGACCTTCTAATTTAGCCGAGTAATTTCAAGGTAGTTTAGCCAGCCTGTACTGGCCAGCGCTTGTGATATGTAGGTTATGGATACCGGCTATGGTAATAGGGGGTGTCATTTGGTTTGTAGAGTTAACCCCGGTGCTCACATTTGTCTAGGGGAGCACCGGCTATTTTCTTTCATTTTATGGATTCCTTTTGCAGATTTAATATCCTGCAGAGAGTTCATTATGGAACATGGGAGGACCTGAACGATCTGGCAATGAATTTGATGAACTGGTATAACCGGACCCTAGCACCGGAGGATGTATGCCAGCTAAACCTGTTGGATGCCTTCCAGATACTGATAGTATGGCTATACTGGTATTCGGTCAGGTATTTCAGTGGGGCCGGCATTCATGACGGTCACTGGGCTGCTTTGGCCTACTCGTTCCTAGGCATTGCCCGGTGGTTCGGCAGTGTATTCCGCCAGTGGCCCTTCAATTCCAAGGAGTGACAGAGGTTTGACGACCGGGTAACAAGACATAGCGCTCGGAATGACCTCACAGGCATGCAGTACCTCTTGGATGTCGACGAAGGGGTCCAGGGTCGACATTTCATGGCGAGTGATTTGCTGGGTACCATGTTCACCAGCTTGGCCCGGCAGGAACACCCCATTGGTGATCCTTGGAGACCTAGGAATGCAACAACCCAGGCGAAGTGGGAAGACTCGGTGACTAAAATCCGGGCGGAGACTGTTAACCGGATAGCCGCCCACCTGGGTACTCAAATGAAGCAGAACGGCCGGGTCTACCCAGCTCCTCTTCGTTATGCCCCCCGGAATTACCTAGATTACGCCTTCCCATTCTACACAGACCCGTCAGTGTTTGGCATAGACGGGCGGGTTCCAGACCAACCGCTGGCTACTGCCGGTGACCTACATTCTGAGGCCTCTAGTTCCCAGGGAGTCTTGCCAGTAAGGAGCGGCGGATGGTCCACCATGACTGCCGCTCAAGTGGCGGTGTGCGCGGAAGAGGACGATGACGAGGAAGAGAGTGCGGCACTCCAAAGGGCACTGCACCGGGAAGTTGTTTTCGAACAGGACTCCCCAGAGGACGATGACGACGATACAGGGGCTGTTAGCACTGACACTGACATGGCCGGCGTTACGCAAGGTCTGTCCCTGACCATGCCAACCACCGCGTCCACGCCTCTTCCCAACCTCCAGGCCAATATGGTGGAACACAGGGACCGGGAAGACCACAGGGGAGCCCGCCCCAAGCGCCAAGGAGAAGAACAACCCAAACCACGTAAGCATAGCCGGAGTCAGGACAAAGCAGAGACTGAGGCTGCCATGGATGGCGCTGGTGCTTTGGTACCGGCTAAGCAAGAGGAAGAGGTCATAATACTGGATGGCCAAGATCCAGTACCTCGGCCCATGACCTGGCTACCAGCTATGGGAGCATTCTTTCCAGTACACCTGGCTCTGGAGGATGCCACTGCGTTCATCTACTGGGCATCTTGCTTGAACATGGACAACCTCAGTCTGGAGGTCCGGTCCCTGCGGTACCTTCCGGATCACGAGGAAGCGGTGAGAGAGCTTATAGCCCTCGTCTTGTGGGCTCTAGTTAAACATCTCCAAACCGGTCAACATGTCTACCCTGACAGTATTCCACGCCGGTTTACGCATTTCGGCGGTGGCACGCAGTCGCAATCCCACGCGCCCTACCCTATGGAGCCAGACTACAACTCGGATGTCCAGTACAAATGCCGGGACATCTGGGAGTACCTGTTCACCTGGATACAATACTGGTGGGAAGCCCAGATCCACCAGACCCAGCACCGGATTTTCTTTGGTGGCCGGTGCCGGACGGACAGCCGGATGGTCTTGTTTGGCATGAGCCACTTGAACGAGCTCCTTCCGGCCAATAATGTCATCCGGCTGGATGTCATCATGGGAAATACAGGTTGGAATGCGGCGCGTGAGTTTATGTTGGAGCAACAACCGGAGGTAGTCGAATTCTTCGACAAACAAGAGCGAGAGGCGGCGGTCTGGACTGACTGGGAAAAGATGCGCATCCAGCAGAGGGAGAAAGAGACCGCGCATGCCAACTGTCGGGCACTGATGAAGCTGGTACAGGCAGCCCACAAGGCCCACGCTGATGCCAAGAAGAAGGCCAAAGCCACTAGATTGGAGGTGGAGAAGCGCGCCATCGAGAAACGCCGGCGCCAGGGTTTTCCGCCCCACCTCGAAGCCGACCTCCAAAGGGCGAACCCCGCCCAGCGAGCAGTGGAAGCCAGCCAAAGGAAGTCCAGGGAGGTCGAATCTTCAGGGTCTAAGCCAAGATCTGACCGGAGCAAGAGTCGTCGCCGGACGAACTTGGATCGAATCGGTGAGCGTCGGCGGGACGGGAAGGAAAGAGAATGAAACCGGCAGTCCTGCCGGGATTCCGGGTCCCGGGATTCTACGGGCCAACATTCTCGCCCCCTCAACCCATCAACAAGTCCTCCGGACCGGCACAGGAGACCGAGACTCCAGCGGCTGAACAGAACCCTCCGGCTATGAAATTGCCTCCGTGGCAGCAGGAGGAGCCAATGGCGATGTCCCCGCAGAGGGGCACGCTCCAGCCTCCCCTGGGTCTTCCGCCTCCCAGGGCAGAGAATGTAGCTGTGCCACTGGCAGGTCCTACCAGCAAACCCGGCCAACCTTCAGTACAGGTGTCAATAAATTTGGGTGCTATAGCAGGCGACCTAGAAGAGGAACTCAGGGAAGGCATCTACGACCCCATCTCCACGTTCCAGGAGGATTACTTCTCTACCCCCCAAGTGCTGCTTGAACCAGCTGGTGGCCCATGCACCGGCAACCTGGCCGACCCAAACTGTTGGGGGCGACATAACATTACTAACCGAGAGGATCGCCGGAGCTTAAACATTCCGGGTGAACCGGAGGAGTACCATCCGGTGCCCAGCCCGGAGTGGCACAAACCGGTTGTGGAGGGAGGCGCCACAGAAGAAGGCGCCATATCCACTGGTGAAGTGTTGCCGGATACCGAAAGGCGCCTCCTTGATGACACCAACAGTGAACTAGCCGGGACCCCGGCTAACCAGCCTGTAGAGAGACTGGAAGCAACGACATCCGAAGAACAAGACGCCATGACCGCCCACGCATCAGATGGTTCCAACGTCTGACCGGAAGAAACAGAAGAGAAGATGGAAGTCGACAGATCACCTCGCCGACCTTGAAGCCCCTGGAGTCCACCCGTTTGAAGATCTCTACTGTTTAACTGTTCCATTGCATTGTCTTTTGTGCTCAGGATCTTGCCCGTCTAATCCCATTATGTTTAAATGATTTCATTCGTATACCGGCTATTGTATTATTGTAGTTTGTTTGTACTTGATTTCAGGGTAGTTGCCGGTGGTCATTAGGATCACCAGCCTTTAATAAATCATATCATGTTATTCCGGATAAATAGAATATTAGTTTAGCTGTGATATTGTACTCAAGTAGCCAGTGCCTTAGCAGTGAATGTTTTAATTGACCGTGTTTTATCTCTTATTCCTTTTAGGCTGCTGACATTGTTTTTAAATGTTTTGTATTCTTTTTAAAATGTCCGTGCATTGTAATTTTAAGACGCCGGCTTCATTGTGGGGGCCGGCTATCGTTCTTTGCCATTCCAATGCTCGTTGTCACTTGAATTAATGTAAACTTTACGTTGTTTTGCATGATTGTAGTATTTAAGTGAATAAAGCCGTACGAGGGTGTACGGCCAGAGTCTAGGGGAGGGTGTCACGGTTAAACAAGGTGCGTCCCTGTAACCTTTCTGCACTTAGCCAGCCAGGCTTCTCTTGTACAACGAGGGGAGATGGCCGGTTATGGTTGCTCAGGCCACTACGGCTTTGCCGTAGCTGCCATTCCCTGTTCGCACGTGCGTGAGTAATAAATACTCACGCATGCGCCGCCGGTGTCCAATCCGTGCCTACTCTGCCCCACCCCTTTCCTTTCAAAACAGTATAAATGCCCGAGCTCACGGAGCTCGAGGAGTCGAGTTGAGTTGACCTCACCCCGGATTCGGACTTAGGCTCGAATCCACTGGCAACCCCAGCTTGTCAGTGCCATGCCGACCCACTCCCCACCGGAGCACCTTGACTGGCTAACTGGGATACTTGCCTCTGGCTCCTGCCAGAGCCCTCTGCGTTCTGAATAGTAATTCAACTGGTAGTTATCTTTCAACCCGACTGAGGCCCCATCGCTGGGGCCATAAACGCGATAGCGAGTTATAGTCCGGCATCCCTAAGCACGCAACGGCACACCGGCGTACGTGATTAGACGAGACAAGGACTGCCGTTCGGAGGACTGGAGCATTGCCTGCCTCTTAAGTCGCGGCCGAGAGCACTACAGGTCGGTGGTAACCATACCACCAGTGAGAGAGGAAAGCAGGAAACATCTTAGCCGACCACCCACTACGGGAAAAACTGCGACATATATGTCACGGTAAAATGTCCCACTCCGACCTTGACCCACTCCGACCTTGAAGTCCTGACCCAAATAGCTAAATTAATGTGTTCTCTGACCTCTGGATATGGTGTGCAGTGGGCTTAGCCTGTCATAAAACTATTCCCCTGGGGGAACACATGGAATTGTGCCCCGTCTACTTAGAGACTATTTCCCACATGTTATACCCTCTAAACCCCCAGTATAAATGCTCGAGTCCCCTAGGACTCGAGGTCATTTCCCCATTGACCACTGTCATGTAAGGATCTCACTGAGTTGAAAGTATCTGGTGACTGTGCCATCAGAGTCTCTTAGGTTCCAAGAGGAGCCCTCCAGAACTTGCCAAATTAAGCCAACTAGTCCGAGTTGTCTGTTCACTCCGACCATTGGAGTCAACCTCCATGAGGGAGGTAACCATGCATAGTCAATAACCAGAGTGTAAATAATTACCCTAAGGGGCCTCTAGCTGTTGGGGCTAATTCGAGTAGGCATAACAAGGACCACCATGCAAAGGACTGGATTAGCTGGTGCCCATCCTTCAAGATAGCATAGTCAGACCCAGAGTGTCTGACCTCAGGTAAAATCGGAATGCATATTTTTGAGAACTTGCCACCCAGAGTCATGAGCCCTTTGAAGCTAAATAGGTGAGAACATTCCACCTTACGACCAAAAATTAATTGAATATCGTAATAACCAAAAGCAAAACCAATTTCTTTCAGTAGAATTGGACTTTATAGTAGTGAATTCAAGATAATCTAGTAACCTTGATGTAATCTATGCATTTGTCTAAATATAAATTTGTCAGGTAAATTGATCTCATCAAAGATACTTACATCCCCTACACGCCTGTATGGTGATGATCTTTGGCTTTCCCACCAGTGTCTCTACATCACTTAACTCTCCAACAAACAGTTCTGTGTCCCAGGCTTTCTTGCGGTTCTTGTCGAACAGATGCCCCTTGTCGTTTCCATGGGAGATGATTGTCAGGGCGAAACAGTTGCTGTAGACGTGATTGTCATCGTTCATAATCCATTTTTTTACCTTTCTCATATGCTGGAAACATTTTCCAACCAAAATCATGATTTTATTCGCATTAACCCTGCGAATCGCTTTCTTCTTACCAAGTTAACAGATCTTATCATCTAGCAAAATTTATATATCTGTTCAGTATTGTATGTGTTAGCTGTTTCCTTGTGTGGATAATATATTTTTCTGCACATTGACATTTATTTAAGTTTTGGAATATCAAATAGCTTAATTTTGCCAAAAAAGAAGATCACAATGAGTTTTTCCCTGTGCTTTGGAAGGCTGTTTGCTAACCGTACGGTTTGGTCATTTATCCACTTACGTTTGCATATTTAGATTTTATTGTTGCTTTTATGGACAGCAATTTGTACCATTTAGTCTATCCTGGTAAAACAAGAACAGTTGTGATGGAATGAAAATAAGGTACCTTTTCTCCACAGACATTATGAACTTGGACGTCAAACCCAACCGTCTCGTAAGCGGATTTCAACGCTTCAACATCACGTAGTGACCCGGGCATCTCAGTGGCGATGTTGTTTACGATAACAGCATGACCAAGGCGGGGCAGGGTCATTGGGTAAGGTAGGTCCTAAGAGCAATCATGATCAGAGCATCACTTAGGGCCCATTAGCACTTCATGACAACGAAAAGTGTGAACAGTTACATTGGTAGCCGTGCAACCCATTTTATTTTTATAGTCAGAAATGGATGCAGCACCCATTTCTGACGAGAAAAATATGGGTTGGAATAAGTCTTTTTTGTCAAGTGAGAACGGGCCCTGAAGTAAGTGAGGCCCATTGGCTCTGACTGGTCATATCAATCATTTTAATGCAACGATTTCTATGTCAGTTATATGCCAAGGAAAATTTTATAAAGTCATTGTGAAGAATACGTACAAGGATTGCAATAAATAACGTTTAATAGAATGTGTTGTAATGAGTGATTTGCTCTGTTCTTGTGCCAATATATGAAAGCTTACTGTAACAGGTTGCGAATAAACTATTGCGAATTCTGAGGAGAGGAATGAAACCGTTGCTGTATTTGGCTTCCGTTGGGCCAAAGAGCACCTTTCTGTACCTCAGAGATCTCCTCAGACTTTCCCGCCAAAACCTATGCAAGGATCATGCAGGGATCACGTTCCGATCACGTGAAGATCACGCGCGCCTTATTTCACCCCCTCACGTAACGTCCAATCAGTGCAGAGACGGCACATGCACAGTCCTGGGTAGCCAATCATCAAATCACGTGATGAGTACAACCAATCACAGTGTGACATGTC
>JBCAUG010011249.1:0-11113 GCA_038406175.1 Haplosyllis leylae
GCTCGGGATTATGGTTGCTCGGTAATTAGATATGATTCACCGGGGTCGCTTAGTGCTTCCGGATTCTGGCTATGACAGTATCCACACAAATGTACATTAAACAAATTGGAAAAAAGGTACCAGGAAAAGTGGGGGAACACATATTTGACAGTTAAACATACAAGAGCTTTCAGGGCCCTAAGGTGGGCCGCAGCCAATATTGGCTTGCTTGGCTTGGCCAACTCCGCTTCACTACGTTGGCATAATCTCGGAAAAAATTTCTGGGCCGCCCCTCCCCTTGACCAAATCCTTGATCCGCTACTGAGCATCCAGGAAAATTTTCGCTTTCTCTTTCGCTTTTTCTCGGTGTGAATAGGCCCTTATTCTAATGTACACAATGCTAAATAAATCTAATACAACTTCCATTAGAGAATTCTCAATTAACTTTTAATTCAAAAATGTGATCAGTTGAGGAGTACCATCAACTTCTGCGATGGAATTTGAATGATGAGAAAACAAAGTCACAATGATTTAATTAATATTAATAGATTGAATCTAAACTAGTGTTCAAAGTCTCATTTCGTGCTTAATTTTTAAGGAAAACGGAAAACAAAGCATTCTATAGATTTACAATCTGCAACGAAAGTGCACTTACCGAAAGTACACTGTAATATGACCGAAAGTGTTCTACATGTATCTAGACGCAGTATGCGAAACCTAGTCACGTGACCGAAACTGCTCTACACAAATATCGATATGATGGAATACGGACCTCGTGACGTATGAGGAAACGAAACCTGGTTACGAAAAAAGGTTGTGGTTGGCAGTGACTGAGATCCGATACTTTTCTCCGACAGTTGATAGGTCTGGGACAGCTTATAAATACCGCCGCTTAGCGACTTACATCCATAAGGGATCCGATGCTACCACTCGTTACTTTACATCGAGAAACATGGCTCGTCACGTCTTCGATGTAAGTGTACAATTTTTATTGCTTCTATTATTTTTCCACGGAGCAAATTCACTTGTAAAACGGGGCACATGTCCTGAGATAGACGGTGGTATTTGTGTCCTTGAATGTGAGTCGGATGATTTTTGTCCTGGAGAAGAAAAATGTTGTTATAACGGTTGTGGCCACACATGCCAAAGACCCGAAAAGCCAGAATGTCCAGAACTAAACTGTGACTTAGATTGCACTGAATCTGGCTACAAACTGGATGACAACGGATGTGCAGTATGTGAATGCTACAGATATCCTTGTCCAATGATCAGTTGCAGAGTATGCCCAAAATACTACAACTATACGGTTATCGATGGTAACATTTGTCGCGGATGTGACTGTGTTGACAGCGTGCAATGTCCTCCATTGGTTTGCAAATGTCCGGAGGGATACAAACCCGACACTGGGATGGATGGGTGTGCTTATTGTAGTTGTGTACCAGAGGAACCTATGTGCCCAGAGCTGAACTGTAACTTAGACTGTTCCAACTCTGGTTACAAACTGGATGACAATGGATGCACAATGTGTGAATGCTACAGGGATCCTTGCCCACTGCTTAAGTGCAGAGCGTGTCCAGAATTCTACAACTACAGGAACATAAGCGGGAATACATGTCGAGGATGTGAATGTGTGTCTAGTGTAGACTGCCCTCAACTTCACTGTGAGTGCCCAGAAGGATACAAACTGGACACCGACATCAATGAATGCCCCACGTGCAGATGCGTTCCGGAACCAAGATGTCCGCAGCTGAACTGTGACTTAGATTGCACTGAGTCTGGTTACAAACTGGATGGCAACGGTTGTGCAATGTGTGAATGCTATGTTGATCCATGTCCAATGATTGACTGCGCCATGCCTTGTCCAAAATACTACTACTACATGAACATTGAAGGGAACGTTTGTCGCGGATGTGACTGTGTTGACAGCGTGCAATGTCCTCCATTGGGTTGTAAATGCCCTGATGGACACAAGCCAGATACTGGGATGGACGGATGTCCATAAGCAGTTGTGTACCAGAGGAACCCATGTGCCCAGAACTTAACTGTGACTTGGACTGTTCTGAGTCTGGTTACAAACTGGATGACAACGGTTGTGCAATGTGTGAATGCTATGTTGATCCATGTCCAATGGTTGGCTGCGCCATGCCTTGTCCAAAATACTACAACTACATGAACATTGAAGGGAACGTTTGTCGCGCATGTGACTGTGTTTCCAGTGTTCAGTGCCCAGAAGTGCGGTGTGGGTGTCTGGGAGGAGGAGCGACACTAGATGTTGACATTAATGGCTGTCCAACCTGCAGATGTGTTTTTGTGGATAAATTTGACCAAGATGACTTCGGATGTCCCGAGAGACTATGTGCACAGAACTGTCCGTCCGGGTACACTAAAGATAACAATGGATGTCCCACATGCACGTGCTTGTCCAAATTCGACAGTTATTACATTTTCATTATTGTTGGTTGTTTGGTGGCACTTCTCATTGTGTGCGCAATCGTTGGTATTGTCTTGTACAGGCGTAAGAGTAAAAATAATCAAAGTGTGAGTTCAAATGATATTGTCAAAAAGCCACTGAATGAAAAGTACGTGGTGATTCCTGCTGGCGATGTGTCCATTGATAATGCGAAGAACCCCAAGGTTTAGATTGTACATCATATACTCCACAACTCCATAAACTCCACATTGCATTCCACTCAAAAATCTCCAAAAAAAATTCTCAGGACGCACAAAATTTTAGGATTGAAATTAAATTTTTAATATTACGTTTTTAAATTTTTTAATTGATCTTATTTTACTGCTTATGGAAGATAGAATATATTTACAATTTTCCTATATCATTGAATCTTGTCCCTGCGTATTTCTCAACTAAACAGGGGGAGTTTAGTGTTTTGTTTTTAGTCTGCAGAAAAATTGATTCTCTTGTGAAGTTCCTTTGAACTTTCTACGGTGCGCGAGATATTTGTAAAATACGAACCATGAAGTGCATTTTCTACTGAAGACCGATATATCTTTGCAATTTCTTTTCCGGAACTATATTTGATTGTGGTAATTTTTCTAATGTGATTTTTTTATATGTTATTGTAACTCAAATATTAGTGGTCACAATATGTTTTATTGACAATATGTTTTATCACAGCGTTTATTAATTTTGTAAAATTATGATCTCTTGTGCAGCAACAGAGAATTAAATTACACTAAAACTACTCAATTTGTTGATTTTCAGTTAAAATTTATTTTAAAATGTAGTTCTTAATACAATCAATCAAGGATTATCAACAATGTACAACGTATTACTTCTGAACCAGCAGAAAAAATATAGACTGGTCAATACTTTGTTCAAGTTTACAAGGATCTTGTGACCCGTATTTTGGAGAAGTTTGTTGCACTCAAAAGCGACAGAAAGCCTAATGCGAAAATAAATTTGGGCGATCGACAGTGTAAAATACTTCGAATGCGACTGCAAGACAACAAACTTCATTGAGCTCCAGGAGCAGGAACTAAGACTTTTCTCTGAATCAATGAGTCCTTACTGGAGCTGAAACAAACGATGTTGCAAGTAAAATTTACGGCAGTAGTAAGATTTTTTTTGACAGAAAATGTTCCACTGTGACCTAAACGCGATAAATGTACTCTGAAGTATTACCTACCAGTTCGAAAAGTTGGCGAACCAGCTCTCTCTTGTTACCTGAAATAAAAGGACATGAAATAACTGAGAACTCGTAATGACATAAGAATGTCAAATTTGTTTTTTTTGTATAAGTTTATCGTGATTTCATCCGTAACTGACAGACAAAAAATCTCACCACGTAGCCTGGATTGTTCCATTTGAGTTTTCACAGCCGCGCAAACCTCCTGTAATTGAAAATACACTTTGTACTTTTTTAAAGTTTTTTAAAGCTTTCCATGTAAAAGTGCAATTTCACGTGTCATCTTTGAAATACAGCAATTAAAACTCCACTGACCTGAACGCTGGCGACAAAGTCTTCAGCACTGTTAAAGGTAGTGGGGATTGAAAACTGGTTAGAATATTGCTGTCTGACTATTTCTCTTGGGTTCTGAAATGAAACCGACTTCTTTGAAATGGTTAAACTTTTTCGAATTTCCCATTTTCTTTGTAACAAAGTAGCGACGTAATTGCAATGCAGCTGTTGTGGAGGTAAAATAGTCTGTGAGGATTGATGATTTCTTTGCTGGGATTTTTTCATAGCTTCATAAATGCAAAAAGTAAAAAAAATTCTACTAAATCACATGACGAAAAATATATAAATTACCGGTGGGCGTTGTCCGAAGGGCACAGATGGATTAACATCATCTCCCTGATCAAACATACGTCCTGTAACAACAAAAGACAAGACAGTGAAGATAGAATTTTTTTGATCGTAGTGCGAAAGGACACCTGGTTTTTTGTAAGCAATTTTTTGATTGTACAAACAATCAGCCGTAAACTATCTGACAAAACAGGAATAAGTCTAAAAGGTCAACGCTTCCACAAATAGTGGTCACAGGAAGAGGACTTTGTCTTTGCTGACAATTTCTGATAATCTGATCCGTGCCTCTCTTGAAGCTTCTGACACTGACAGCAGCACAGGCTGTCATTGGTGACCGACGTCAATACACGATGGCGCAATGGATTAGTGTGAGCGGGGATACTAACCTCCATGACGTCCTCGTCCACGACCTCCACGTCTGTGTCCAAATGGTCCTGCAATAGTTCAGAACAAGGTTGTTACAAAATAAAAATCAATTAGCAGCTGGAACATGGGTCAGATGTAAATAAGAAGAAACCTGCGGTAATATATTATTTAGCGATTAGGTGTGTCGGGTGTGGTTGATTCAAACAGAAACTTTCTGCGCATTTTACAACAAACATTCATCTAAGTTTATGCATATTATTAAATTCTTAGTTTGAGTCAGATGCTTTACCTTAATTCCTTATGGTGGAAAACCCCCACCATTTGAAAGCTGAGAAGCGGTATTGTTACCTGGACCAGGTCCTTCTGGGTAGTTTTGTTCAATATATCCCTGAACTTGAGTTGCCATATTTTGAATGAAAGCTTGGAGATCTTCTGCTCCATTGAATACTTTGCCATCGCAACCTGCATCAGTTGGTACGTATTGGTTCCAGTAGTTCTCGACGGCTTCTTTCACCTGTGGTGGAGGGCCGTGTCCGCGTCTCCCTCCACGGCGTCCCCTGCGAGGTCCGGGTCCTCCTCGCCCGCGAGCACCTTCATGTCCCTTTTGCATTATGTGCCCGATCAATGACTCCAGATAATCTTTGCTTACACATCTGTTTCGAAGCATAAAGTTTAACATGTAAATTTACTTTCCAGAGATTTTTGAATATTTTGCTAGCCGAGAGTCATACTTCTGAGAGGTTTTGTGAAGATAGAGAAAGAAATCGTCCATATCACACTCACCCGCCGATGTAATCTTCAGTTGGGACCCGTTCAACTACCTCTCCGACTTTTCGTTCCATTCTGAGTCTCCTCATGAAATTTTTGAGATCTGCAAAGAGAAGGATAGCATCTCTTTGAACAGGAAATTTATTTATCGTAAGTGTGTGTCTTTTCTCTTCCGAAATTTGCTCATAAAAAGACAAGTGACTGTGGAAATTATTTGTCACACTGCAGAAGTAGATAAAACAGCGTTCAAAGGAATTGATAGTTCATTTAAACAGATTACCTCCAAAAAATCTAAGTGCTGTATCCAAGCTATTGAAACATCCAGCGGCATCTCGTGTATCCAGCTCTGTAATCTTTGCCTGCAGAACTTCAACGAGTTCTGCAGGTAGTTCCGGACGTTCACCATTTCCTAGCATTGGTCCGCCTGGGCGGCGTCCGAATGAGCCCCTACCACCTGGGCGGCGTCCGAATGATCCCCTACCGCCTGGGCGGCGTCCGAATGAACCCCTACCGCCCGGTCGGCGTCCGAACGAACCTCTACCGCCCGGTCGGCGTCCGAATGAACCCCTATCACCTGGACCAGGACCATCTTCCTCATCTTCACATTCATCTTCATTCTCTTCACTACATTGAAGAAAACTCGATATTTTGCTGATCTTTAAAATTCTAAATGTTTTTGTTTTCACATAAAAAGGAAAAGGTAAACCATGCACTTGAAATGAAGTAGTTCCTGAGAAATGAACGCATTTGTATAGCTATTTTGACTTTACTGGTGCCCTGACGTTTTGGTTGGCGCCTCAGCTTTGTGTACGGATTCTATTTCCCAGGCACCATGCTGAACTGTTCGTATGGCACAAAACTTTAGCTGACCAAAAAGACCTGTGAAAGTGTGGACAATATCAAGCATTTGTAGTGGCGGATCCAGGATTTTTGAAACGGTGAGAGGGGCGTCTACATATTTTTGACACATTTCCCTCCCCCCCCCCCCGAACTACATGACAAAGAATACAATTGAGTGGGGATGGTGGGGAGGGGACGCCCGCTCCCATATCCGCCAATGCAAGGGTCAAATCGCAGAGCTTACCGAAGAGTTTCACGGACTGACTCCTCAACAGCGTGCATGATCTCGCCAAAATTTTCTCTCATGAATTCTGCCATGTCTCCTGGTATGCACACCTGGTTACCCTGAAGGTAGCCCTGATCTCCTAATTCCTGAATAATGCAGTAACAGCAAAGAATGTTTTTCAGAAATACCATAACTATGGCCAAGAATGCGACAAACGTTTTGAGTTTTTTTCCGAAATTTTTTCAAGTACTTACAAATTTAAAATCATGATTCTAATTCCATAGAAATTTGTTCTGAAGTCCAAAAATCACAAAATCACATTTTCTTGGTAAAGGTATTATAATGCACTTGAACAACCCCTCCTGAACCCAGTCCTCCCGCCATTCTCAAGATGCCCAGGCATAATGACATACCTCTGCGATGATATCCTCAACTATACTTTTCATCTCGCCGTGAACGGCTGCTTTGATCTGTTCCTTGGTACCCTCGAACCAAACTCGCAGGGCCTCGGGGTTACACAGACCTCCGGCAGGGATGCTTGCGGCTGCCTGCTCCAACCTGGTCTCCACGCCGGGAGGAGGTCCTCGGCGACAACCTTCTGGTCTCTCAGGGCGCTCACTGCAAACAATAAAGTAACATTTTCTAGTTTTTCAAAATCAAATTTTGCCAAAAATACACGAAAATAGGTAAACAATTTATTTTAGCTTTTACTTTTCCATACCTGTACTTTCAATTAGTATTATTATTGGTGCTATTCGCAGAGTTTTGCATTTGAAAATACTTCCAAGTAGTCTTTTCAGCTGGCATAAAAATGTCTTGACAATGATTTTGACATGAATTTATTTTATTTTTCTTCCGTTACCTTAAGTTATAATTCAGAGTACTTACCGGTTATTACCACCAGCTTCTGCCTCACGTGCTTCCTTCAGTTTGCGCATCTCTTCCTTGAAATTCTCGACGAATGTGCGAAGACTGGCCGCATCGGTTACGCACTGACCCAAAGTGGCTAACGCATTTGTAGCAGCCTGTTCCTTGGCAGCTTCCATTTCCGTCTTTTTTATCTGTAATTCAGAAAAGTTCAAGATTCTTTGCATAATGTACACACATGATTTGAAAAATTTATGTTTTAAATATCTGTTAAATGTGTCACTTCACGAAAATTTTCAATACAAATGAACAATTCGTATTTTGTTTTGTCTTTAGTCCAATTTGATTGAATAATGCCATCCAACTAGAGAACCCTCAATGGAATATCTCCTCCCAGTAATTAACCAGTAATTAACTAGCGGATAAGGGAGGGGTCTTCCGGCTTGCTCCCCCAAGGATCAAATTTTTTCTAATTCCATGGGTTTTTCAGAAAATATACAAAATAGTGGCGTCGAGGCTCCCTTCAATGAGTTGGTGCCTCCTCTTATAACAAGTGTTGTATGTTGATTGAACTAATGAAAACTCACATTGCGAAAAACTTTGTGTGTGTCGAGCATTATGTGGTTAACCCAGTTGTAGGTTTTGGGGAAACTGAGACCAGCATCTGCAACTTGTTGGGTTGTCATTTCCTGCATGTAAAATAGGCGTAAATGTAAAGTAACGGTAGATTTTTAATTTACAAAAACTCCACTACATATTGGTCTAGTATTATAAACTGTTAGCAGATAGTTCACCCTACTAAGTGTGAAAATTACTGTCCACAGATAGTGACAATGAAAATGTATTTGAAAAGAATAACATCCACAAATGATTCGGTTGACTATCTGAACAGTTCCTATCCACAGATAGCACACTCCATATGGATGAAGCATTTCTCTAATCTAATTAGTTATATGAATTGACACAATTTAAAAACCAAAATCGGAAAATACAATTGATTTCATCTGAAAACACAGAGAAATTGTTTTCATTATGATAGAAAATAATGACAACAGTTTGAATAACAATATGAGAGCAAAATGATGGCGATCATACCTCACACATTTTCGCAATCTCGGCACCTTTCCGTCCGCGACCGTCTCCTGCAACAAAAAAGGACAATCGATGATGTAATCATAATCATAATCAATTGTTCTAAAAGGATACGGTATTTCCTATCTTCTTTGTGATGTGAAACATTTCTTCACAAATTGACCAAATTTACATAATTATGTTTTCTCAGAACCACATAATTCTTACAGACAGATTTAGAAAGAACGTTATTGATATAAACAAGAACAATATGTCTTCTTTCAAATCTAAAGATAATGCAAGCCAATCATGAAGTATGAACAAAACTTTAGTAGAAATATTTCCAAGAGGAGAGAAAATGTTGGTCCAGTGTCAAAATAACTCAACTCCTTCAAGGAAAATATTTGCCTTTTTAGTAGCCACGCTTTTAATGACTTGATTTACTTACTGAAGTCTCTCCTCATTAGCTCTGACTGATCTTCCATTTCTCCACCCCCGCGTCCACCTTCTCTGCCACCTCGTCCGCCACGTCCTCCACGCCCACCACGACCTCCACGCCCACGTCTGCCACCACCTCGACCTCGGCCACCCCTACCCTGACCTTCACCTTGTCGCTCACCTCCTGGTGGAGGCCTTTCTTGTGGTTGACCTTCGTAGTCACCTTCATAGTCTTCATAGTCATCTTCTTCTACTCAAATACAACATTTTGTCCGCCTTGTTTTTATTTGTGTGCATTCTGTATCTTTGCGTATGCTTGTGATTTCAGAAGCATTTCGCCAGTGGGATTTTGAAAAGATCAGATTATTGTATTTCGTCTCGTTCAAAAATGGACTTTTTGAATACTTACCTAATTGTCTCCTCATCGGTTGGGGCTGATTTTCCATTCCACCACCCATGCCTCCTTGCATTGGTTCACCTTGGCCTCCAAACATGCCTCCACCCATTGGTCTACCTTGGTCTCCAAACATGCCTCCTCCCATAGGTCTACCTTGGCCTCCAAACATGCCTCCTCCCATAGGTCTACCTTGGCCTCCAAACATGCCTCCACCCATTCTTCCTCCCATACCACCTGGTCTACGACCGGGTCCTCCACCACGCCCTCTTCCCCTTCTGCCACCTCCACCCATTCTGCCACCACTGCCACCCATTCTACCACCGCCTCCTCCCATTCTACCACCTCCTCCCATTCTTCCGCCTCCACCCATGCGGCCTCCTCCCCCTCTTCCACCTCTGCCTCCCATCATATCTCCATCTACAGGTCTTCCTGGTTGAGGTGGGGGTCCTCCTTCTGGTGGACCCTCTGATCCATCCTCGTAATTATAGTCGAAATTATCGACATTTTCATAGTCATAGTAATCTTGTCCTATTGTCACTTGAAAAGCAACTGCCACCACCAGGCAGAATGCCAACCTGCATTGAACAAAAATGATATGAACAGTCGATCAAAGTGTGATCTAAGTGTTTTTGACTTCTGTGACTTTACCCTAATGTTGGATTGTTAAAATCAATAGCGGAATCGTAACGTCACTTTGCATCATTGGCGGATCTAAGGAGGGCACCAGGGATGCGTCTCCCTCCATTTACTTCACTTTCATGCAGTTTTCGAGAAAAAATTGGTCAAATAATAGGTCGGCGTCCCCCGCCTGGAAAATCCTGGATCCGCCACTGAAGTGTATGACGTTCTATGTTATTTACACAAAATTTGTTTACATTATCAACCAATCAAAATCATTTAATCTTCATTGGCAATTTGTTAACACAAAGATGAAAAAGATCTTGTGAATGTGGTTAATATTGGTGTCATTGTACAAAAGGTCACATTTCCGAACCCTAACAATGTCGCTTATCGCTTTCAATTTCGCATTCGTTTTGTGTAATGTACCATTCGCCGACCGAATGCCGTTACAATGCAAATCAAATCAAATTAAATATATAACCTCGGTTAAGTTGATGACATTTACAAAGAGTTCATTATGAACCATCAAATAATTTTATGTACAATTTTTTTTTCAAACAAAAGAGAAAAAGAAACGTTTTTTTTACAATTTTTCAAAGTGTCATCACCCGGAAGGTCACGTAACATACAAAGAAAAGTTTCTGCACTTATTTATTCTCAGGGTGGGTGGGACCCATTTACACCTGTGATTTAAGGCTCGCTTACGCGTACTGTCAAAGTCACCGTTTGTGTACCAGATTCAATGGGTTCAGTGGAGTCCTATGGTGCTGTTTACACATAACGTTAAAAAGATCAAAGGTGCCGCTCACAAAAATGGCAACGTTGACGGTGTGTGTAAGCGAACCCTTAGTGGGAACCACTGAATGCGTGACTGCGGTAATGGAAAGGAGAAAATCTCAGAAAATGTGAGATTTAAAGAAGACATCGCTCAGTTTTTTAAGTTTAAAGACGACATTTTGAACCACAAAGTTTCGTGAGATTACAGATTGGTGCTGCCATCTTTTTACATGAAACAGACGGTTTTCTGTGTCAACATTGTAACAGGTTGCGAATAAGCTATTGCGAATTCTGAGGAGAGGAGCGAAACCGTTACTGTGTTTGGCTTCCGTTGGGCCAGAGAGCGACTTTCCGTACCTCGGAGATCTCCTCAGACTTTCCCGCCAAAATCTATGCAAGGATTATGCATGGATCACGCTCCGATCACGCGCGCCTTGTTTCATCCCCTCACACAACGTCCAATCAGTGCAAAGACGGCACATGCACAGTCCTGGGTAG